>JAGDQP010009543.1:0-19687 GCA_022664845.1 Lepisma saccharinum
TGTCTGAAGCGTAAAGTTTATAATCAATGTGTCTTACCTGTAATGATGTACGGCTGCGAAACTTGGACATTGAATGCGCAAACGACTCAAAGATTGAGAGTCACACAAAGAGCAATGGAGAGGTGCATGCTAGGAATAACCAGGAGGGACAGGAAGAGAAATGAATGGATTCGCGCACAAACAAAGGTAGAGGATGTAATCAAGACTGCAAAGAAAATGAAGTGGAGATGGGCCGGTCACATAGCTAGACGAACAGATGGAAGGTGGACGACAAATGTACTCCATTGGATTCCTAGAGAAAAGAAACGATCGAGATGACGTCCAAATGTAAGATGGGTAGATGAAATCAAGCGTTTTTCAGGAGCTACATGGATGAGGATATCAGCAGACCGAGATATGTGGAAAGAAAAGGGGGAGGCCTTCATCCAGCAGTGGATAGAAAACGGCTGAATATGATGATGATATATATATATATATATATATTGCCTGTTGAAAACCATGCGAACACTAGATTATGTTTTATCCCCCGCCCTGGCTAAAAAGTAATTCGCACACTGAGTTCCACGTTCGACCGCCTTTACCTCCCCAGGTGCCCAGGTATACCAAGGACACTCTGGAACTCAATTTGATTCACGTTAAAACGTCAGGCATGGGAGCACTGAGGAACGTGTGTTTTATTAGCTATTTAACAAATAAATTAACTAGAGCTGGGGAAAACCGTTTGATTTAAAAACCGGAAACCGGTTATTTAAAAACAGAAAGCAATAATTCGTTTTTCTGTTCAAAAACCGGTTTTGGGTTTTTCTTTTCAAAACCCGGTTTTCGGTTTTTCTTCAAACACCAGTTTTCGGTTTTTCTGTTTAAACATCGGATTTCGTTGTTTTTTTCAAACACCGGGTTTCGGTTTTTTAGTTCAAACGCCGGTTTCCGGTTTTTATTCAAAACTCAATTTCTGCTTTTTTGTTCAAAACTCTGTTTTAGGGTTTTCTTTCTTTTTATCGGTCATTTTGGCCCACCTCTCATGGCCTAGTAGTTCTGTTCTGTATTACGGGTTTACCAAATACAGTGATCCTGCAACAGTCTCCTAGATGAGGTGTGACCTCTCCAAATTCACAAGCACCCCCCAAATCTTTTTTATTTAAAAAACGTAGAAACCATGAAAGACAATATTCACCCCCATTTTGGCTTTACACCCTCCCAACTGAAAATTCTGGCGAATTCCCTGCCTAAGCTGACCCGAGAGCCCGTTTTGTACTTATTTTTTTAGGTCGCATGATAGCAAATCTATAGCTAAAAGGGACCTTCTGTTCCCGCTCATGGTGTCTGCCCGTCCGTGTCCAGAAATTACAAGGGGTAGAGAGATGCCTTAGGTGTCGCTGGAAAGGTCTTGACTCAAATAACTCAGAGCCACTGGAACAGTCCTGATTGGTACAGTGGTTCAGTGTTGCCAGCCCATTTTCTAAAAAAAATCAATAGTTCAAATTGCTTCCATTGAATTAGACCTAGCTGCGCCAAATTTGGCATACACATTATTCGACACAATGCAAAAACACAGAGTTGACATACGTTGTCATGTAACCCACTTAGAAGTGATGCCAGACGATTTTCTATAAATTTATATTTTTAAAATAGCTTCCATTGTACACTGAATTCGTAGAACTCATGGCATAGTCACTTAATATCTGATCGGGCCCCCTCTGGCACTGCGGAGCGCAGCGATACTGCGTGGAGGTGAGTCTGCAAGTGCCTGGTACACTTCTGGAGGTAGTTGACACCACATCGTCTGCACAGTGGAAACCAATTGCGGCCTGTTCGTGGATGGAGGATGCAGTGCACGGAGCTTCAGTTCAGCAGCATTCCAGATATGTTCAATGGGCTTCATATCAGGGCTCCGGGGTGGCCAGCTCAGTCATGGAGCCTTCGCTTCATGAGGTCTGCGCCACACACGGTGCCTCCCATCGGTATGATACATTTAATACAATGACTCGTCGAACCAGCTGACGTTACGCCACTGTTGCAGTGTCCATCCGAGGTGGTTGTTAGCAAACAAGCCGGAGCGACCGATGACGCGGGGTTAGCAGTGGCACCCGTGTATGGCGACGGCTCCCATACCTGAGGGAACGCATGTTCCGACGTATTGTCCACTGGGAAACGTTTCTAGCGTGGCTAGTGTTGAATTGGGCCGTGATTTCTAGAACTGTCGTCCTCCTGTCTCTGTTGACCATTCGTCCCAAGTGTCGATGGTCTCGGTCACTGATGGTGGATAACGCCCTGTATGATGTCTGTTGTGAACTGTGACGCCTTCATCCAACCATCCTCGGTACACCCTCGACATAGTTGAACGTGTGAAGCCGAATTCATGCACCACCGCCGCAATCGAATTTCCCATGCACCGGGCACACACCACCACCGCCCGTTCGAATAGCGTTAACTCACGACGACGTTACATTTCACATGAATCACTCTCACAGCCACTTCCAATGAAGTTTCACACACAACTGCAGCCGTCACGGAGCCCTGCAGGGGGCGTGGAACACACGTGGTGTCCGCCCGTGGATCAGTGACCTGCTATCACACGAGTTTTGCTAATTCAGTTTATTAGTCATAGCATCATCTAACTTAGCATAAACACTGTTTGACAAAATAGGAACATACTGCGGATGTTCTCGATCCCCAGGAACCCCGTTATCAGTGTTGCCAGCGTTTGTTAAAAATAAATCTGATGAACCATGAGGTGTTGAGACATGCATGAGGTGTCGTTCGGAAAGTAGTCGAAGTGTACATGCATGAACAAATGAAAGTTGTCGGAGGGGAATATGGGGCTTGGCCCCGTATTTTTAGTACATTAAAATTTGCTAATAGTTGATAATAAGCGTTTGTTTCCCGACGCTTCTGGCAGTCTATAGCGCCGAAACAAAGTAGGAATGGCCAGATCCGCATCTTAGAGGATCCGGATTTTCAATATTCGGATCCGGTTCCGGATACCTGAATCTCGAATCTGAAGATTCGAAATACGGATCCCAAAACTGGATATTCGGGGTTTCGGATATCCGATCCAAATGATTCTTGTGATTTCGATCGCATATTCAAAGATCCAGTATTTGGACTTCGTTATTATGTAACCGAGCCGGCGTAGCTCAGTGGTAGAGCATTGGCGTAGCATTCGGGAAGTCATGGGTTCGGTCCCAGCGGCCGACCAAACTAAGTGAGGTTTTTCTAGAGTTTTTCCTCAGTCAAACCAGGCAAATACTGGGATGGCGCCTTCAACATAGGTCGTGGCCGACACCTTCCTGAATCCTTTCGTAATTCTTAAATTTAATTCTAAAAGTCAACAGGCGCGGACAAGGAGCTGTCAAAATCACGTCACATAAATGTGGTGATTATTTCTAATAAGCAGCTGTAATTTATTATAAGCAAGAAAGTTTGTGTAAAATAAGAATCAGGAGAAAACAAAGATAATTGTATCCTCGAAAAGTTTAGGTGTAAACACCCGGTTGACAATAAAAACGGAGAATTATCTATAAAGCAGGGTGACAGAGGCTGTGCAGACATAAATATTTGAATTGATTTTGAACATAAATGTCGTTGTTTTATAATTTACTTGTAAATTAAATGTTAACAAACGAGGGAGTTCCCCATAACGTTCAAAACAGTAAGCTCTGTTCTTGTTTTGTTTCCTCTTCTTTTTCGTTTCGGCTATATATAAAGTTTATAAATGTTTCTCCCAAATTAGCTTCGTTTTATTTCTAAAGAGTGCTTGATATTCCTTATTTCACTTGTTGCATCATCGTTCTAAACAGTTTGTCCGCCCACTGGACAGAAATGTGATTGCTTTCTTTCTTTTTTAAAAAAAAAAAATTAAAAGCGTGTCTCCAGTAGAATTGCCTAGTGAACTGCCTCAGTGGCTCATGACTCCCACGAATATTTCTTCGCCCTCCATTTTATTATGGGGATATCACCGATATCCCCATAACAAAATAGAGGAGTATAGTCTATTGTATGGGGATATCACCGCTAGAAAAGATGGGCGGAGGATCAAAACTCTCCGTTGCTGGACTCTTCTGACAATAAATCGTGGCAATCATGAGGACCAGTTCCTGAAAAAAACTTTAAAGATTTTGTTTCGCAGCTATGCAGCATGTGAGAACCTTGTATACCAGCTTGCATTTCTCTCCAATCTCCCTAAAGCCCTGGATATCCGTTCGGGAAGGTTGGCTGAGACCATATATCATTTTCTCTGTTTACACTCGATATCTTTCGATATCGCAAATATTTTTGAATCTTTGCCCATCACCTCCATCCACGTCTCGTGGGCGCGGGTGATGGAACTCCATGAAAATGGATCAGTTACCGTTTTAGGGTAATGAACAGTCATCAACTCATATGATTCGTTTTAATGTAGATAGTGTTTATTAATTATTATTGTGTTTGCTTCCTATTTGTGTACATGCAAATATGTATAAATGGAGGATTGCGTTTAAAATAATTGCTTATTATCACTATTTGGACCTATGACATTGCCATTCTTATATTCAACTGTCTGCAATCATAAGGATGTCCTGAAAATATTTTAAACTTAGGAAATTCATTTTAGTTGCTTTTTCTTTTCGAAAAATTTAGAAATTTATTTTATTTTGAATGGTGTTGAAAATTTCGTAACCTATTTGTAATTTATTTATTGCTATTGTATCAAGGGTAATAATATCCGTGATAAACCTTATACATGGTTCTACTAGTTCAATTATTGTAGCATATATTTATTAGATACTATTATCTTGTACTACAAGTTGGGTGCTGAAACAAATTGTGATTTTTCCTTTTCTTTCTAATGCGGTGAGTTCTTCTCTTCGTTTGTCCACTGTTACGTTTAGTTGTTCAGCCTGGCTTTCTAATTCGTCCTGATAGTCCAGCTTTAAAATCTCATTTACAGTCCTTCTTCTTTCCATACAGACTTGTATTAATGATTTTTCCCCTGAAGTAGAAGTACTCTGTGCATTTGAATAAAATATGATCTTTCTTTCCCTCTGTCCCACATATTACGCACCGGCGCTCTCCCTCTCAGTCTTTTCTTCGCTCGTATTTCCAAATCCGCATCTCGAAATGGCTATTACCGGTCCACTCTTTGTTTTGCATATATTTTTCCTTCTTCCTCGTTTTAAATTCCATAAATTTACGAAGAGAGATTTTGGGTTTTCAATTTTCAATTAAGAAATGTTTTATTACTTTCACTATGTCTCTGATCTTGTCATTTCTATTTACACTTGTATGTCAAATATTTCAGTATCAACTCGTTAAAAATTGTGTACGCCCTTTTTGTTCCAGGTTTCTGCTGTTCCGCTCTTCATTTGAAGTTGAGTATAATTTCTGCATATTTTTACTATTTCAGTCCTTATTTCAAACCTTGTTTCTTGGCCGTCATAATTATAGAGTCTATCATGATCTAATAATATATTACTAGACGGCTATCAGCTCCACTGTTCGGTGCCGATTGTGCAACTCCCAGAAGTTGTTTACAAAATTTGTTTTATGGTTTGGCTATTTTCTTTTTGTAGCACAACATAATCCACACTTCACCAGCGTAAAATACTTTTGGTTGAATCATAAAGTCAAATTTGCGTCTTGTTAATGTTGTAGGTGAAGACCTTCATTTATACCAAGCTTTTTGTGTTATATACATACCCTTCTCTGTGGCTGATACCGCATGTGTTTAATCTATTTCCTGTTATAAGTTAATGTTATCCCTAGGTATTAGAAAGTTTTTCGCGTCCGTGTATACTCACTGTGCGCGTTTACTATTTTTTGTTACTTTCTTTCGTTTTGCGCTGTTTACTTTCAAACGCAAGTCTTCACAATAATATTTACTTAATGCGTCCAATGTGCGTTGTACCCCCTAGTATTTGTGTTTTGAACATTGAGAGTAAATCGTAATGAGTGAAAGATGACTAACTCGAAACTTAGAAGGTATTCTATCTACGTAAACGGATTAACAATGTCAGTCTCATGGAACACAAAATCATTTGTAGAAAATGTACAGAGCAGGTATTCTCTAGTAACTGGTAGTTTTTACATGTATAATAAGATTTGTAATAATTCAACAAGAAAAACGTGAAGCGACACATATTTGTTTCAAACCTCAAAGCAACACGCTAATTCCAAGTTTTTTTTTCTTTTTCAGTCGGCATTTTCCCATGATTGCAGTCCTGAGGTGTGTGTGATGACTGATTTTTCCTGAGTTCTGCATTTTCTTAATGTTTTAATCTTTTTGATGGGTTGATTGGCTTGGAGATGGTGTAGAGCTGTGAGGGAACAGTTGTTTCTTCATCACATCCGCGAGGGTTCGGTGGTTCCAATCATTTTGAGGGTTGTTCTGGGCTATTCTGGAGACGGTGCCAGAATTAGGTGCTAATGCGGTGTAGCTGGTCCCGTACTTACGCCACGTCAGCGTCTTCATGTAGTTGTACTATGGTGGTGCTCTTGTCATAGCCTGTGGTGATCAGGCGGAGGGCTTTGAATTGCGTTACTAGCACTAGTTGTCGTACGTGCTAGACGGCATGAAGCCATGCTGGTGTTGCGTACGCCATGTGTGTTAGGATCATCATTTTGTTTTTTTTTGTATACCTTTGTGTTGAGTTTCAGGGTTCGGCTCCTGAAAAAGGCGCTAGGGCTCCAATCCATTGGCGAGCTTTGAGGGTTACCTGCTTCAGATAGGGAGAGAAGGTGAGTGTTCTGTCCAGGGATACTCCTAGACACACCGCGGTGTCTTTATATGGAAATTACGTTGTTGAAGGTCGTAGTTGGGAGGTCTGGTTTTGGTCGTCGGATGAAAATGACGGTCTTGCTCTTCTCTCCAGTGATTCGCCATTTTGTCGTCCAAATTTCTAGGTGTCGGAGTTGGCGTTTCATGGTTTTGTAGGCGTATCGGTGAGAACTATTTGCTGTGCCATCGGTGAAAGTAGCTATCTGGCAGCTCTGAGTGGTGCTGGTGACAAAGACTGCCTTGTGGTACACTGGCCAGAATGGGTCGTAGCAAGGGCGCCGATTTCTGTGTAACTTTGGGAGGGGGCTATTCAGATATTTTTTGTTGCCAGATAAGGGTCTAAGAAGGCGCATATGATACAAATCAAATTTAGATTTTGGCAAATATATCATATTCATAAAAATAAACACATATAGTAGTATACATATAGTCATTATGAAGGCTTCCCCAGGCCCAGCTATTACAGAATTTAATTATGTTTGTATAACGTTAAAAAAATTCACTAGAGCATTTTATGTTCTTACTAATCAGAACAAAGTTCTGCTGTTACTAGCAAATAAGCTTAAGAAATAAATGAAACTGATGTTAGTCTATGCAGTGGAGTTATTCAGCTTTTCCAAATGTGATTCTCTTTCTGCCCGGCTCACCCTTCCGCCGCGCTACTGCTTTATTAAACAAATATTGTTTTTCTTCTTTTAATTCTCGGTTCTTTATCTCGACAGGCATGGATCAAGAAGCTTTTGTCTCACCTACAATGAGAAAAAAATATTTGGACAAGTTGAACAAAGAGGAGAATCAGACTTATCACACGCAAAACGTGGCCCATTTCGAAATCTCTTGCCCTTTTATGATAATTTGGATATGCTAGATAGAATGCTATAGAAATAACTACTACTCGATACACCTGTAAGGTAACAGGCAACGAAAGAGTGACAACTACGTAAATTCATCGCAGACATGTATTTGGACAACCCTATACTACTCTCAAAAGAAATGTTTTAGGTACCTTATGGAGGACTAAAGTGTTACGCCAGATCCGGCAGGTCGCCATGGTAACCGCCACGTTACAGTCTAATCAAACGGGTGTTTAGTAGTAGGATTTCTAGTGTTCGATATTCAACAACTCGTTATGGTTTTGTGCCAAACGAAATTTTGAATACGTTAATATGATTATGAGGATAATTTATTGTTGATTGCTGAGTTCTTGATTTTAAAAAGACGATAGCTAAGAGGCTACTGATGTTACTAATTCGGTTATAGTTAAGGACACACACTCAAGAAAATAAATACGAGTGTTAAAACGAAACGTAGATATTGTAGGTAAAGTTTACAAGGTAAAGCATAAACCAAGGTTTCTAAAGTTGAAATACCTTTGTAATACAAACACAAATTACCGGAATAAAAATTAGCTACTCACCTCAATTTATTATATTTACTGTTCATATATCCTTTCTTGCACTTTCCCTCATATGTGCATCAAATCACTTTCATATGTAAGCAAATGTACCTAGGTACATGTTTGGACTTCATAGCATTTTCTACTCTTTCAATCAGTTTCCGCTCGTCACCGAAATAATCTACAGTTCGATAAATTATTAGCAGCCGTTTCTTCCACAACTGATTTTCTACCTTTCTGCTATTAAACTTACTGTTTGTTTAGACTTGGCCTCCGCTGTTGCTATGGTAACCAACCAGATGTGGCGTCAAGACTTAAGTTCTGCATTATTGTGTACTAAAGCACTCTGCGGGGTGTATTGAAGCTATCCACACCGTGTCAGATATGAAGAAGCAGCATGGGGAACATAGTGAGTTGAACAACATTGGAACTGCTCACTTTAATTTCAAATTACGTGCGGAAGGTAAAAGGTACTGAGACATAGCCAAGCTTGTTGGAAAGCTATGCTCTAGCGTTGGATACATCTTAAAAAACATAAAACAGAATAATTATTGAAGATTCGTTCTGGTCAACTAAGGAAACTAACTGCCCGGAATGAAACCTACATTCTTCATTCTGTGAACAAAACTCAAAGAATTAGTGATAAAGATTTGGCTACTTCACTTGCCTAGGATATGCAAGTTAATGTTACAGATGTGTAGATGTGAACAAAAAATTGGGATTCAGAAGATGTGTAGCCAGAAACAAAACACACATATCAGAAGAAAGCAGAAAGAAGAGGTTCTAATTTCCCCAAAAATATAAATATGAGTGCCTGGAATTTTTGGGGAAAAAATCTAGGATGAGACGAAGATAAACTTGTAGTGATGGATATCAGGACGTGTGGTGAAAGAAGAATGAAACTTTCAAAAAGCAGAACATTGCTTCAATGGTAAAGATGTTGGAGAGTCTTATGATTTGGGGTTGTGTAATTACTAATGGAGTGGCCAGTATTCATACCCTGGATACACATCTTCTAAATCCCATTTTTCTTTTCAATTAATTTTGGATTGTTTGCGGTGTAACATTAACTTGCATATTCTAGGCGAGTGAAGAAGCCACATATTTACCACTAATTCTTTGAGTTCTATTCACAGAATGAAGAATGTAGGTTTCATTCCGCGCAGTTAATTTTCTTGGTTGGCTAGAATGGATTCTATTCCGCAATAATTGCTCTGTTTTATGTTTCTTTATAATGTATCCAACGGTAAAGCATGGCTTGCAAACAAGTTTGGCTTTCCTGACGCGGTGTGGATTGCTTCAATACACTACGTAGACTGCCCTTGTACACAAAAGGATACCTAGAATATTTATTTCGAGAGTAGTATTGGGTTGTCCAGATACTTTTTTTTTTTTTGTGATGAATTTACGTAGTCCTCACTCTCTCGTTGAATGTATTTTAGAGTATGGGTGTATTCATTGTATTTATTGAATTGTATTGTATTTCTTGCATTGTATTGTATTTATTTATTGTATTTTATTTTTTCAAGTAGATACTACAAAATAATGAAAAATACAGAAAAAAAATAATACATCATATTAACCTTGTAACCATTTTCATGGCTGCACAAAAATGAAGGTACCATGAATATCTTACTTATTTACACATATAAAGTACTACATATAAAATTACCAGAATCAAACTACCTTACTCTCTCACTCTCACGTGTAAAGCACACCGTATCTGTTGTATTCTGATTCTTGCAAATGAAGCGATTACATTGCTGACAGTATGCGGAGTACTTGTCTTTACCACTACACAAGCAACATCGTCCACGTTTCTTCGCTCCTTGATTGAGAAATTATAAAGTGTAGGTCGTTTGGAAAGAGACGTGTGATCATTAGAACCGACAACAACTTGTTATTTTAATATAAAATGACATTTAAAAATAGTTACACAAAACGCCAAGATTGGGTCAAATTGACTGAGGCTTGATTTTCTTAAATTATTACACAATAAATCCATGGGTTTAACGTCATTTTTTCTACCATAAGATTTTTGGACACGTACGTGAAGAATACACAGAATTTGACTCTTCCATTTAATGACTAATGGACAGAAATAATATTTTGACTGTATGGGTCATTTATGACCCGATCTTGGCATTCTGAGCGTTAAACCGTAACGCTTCCACAGCACCTCGTACTCATCGACCCCAGTATTAAGAAATTTATTCATAAAAGACAGTTATGAACACTGCTTCGCTAGAATCTCATACAAAGGAACATTGCCATTATCAGATCATTCCATAAACTTGTAACAACAAAAAGTTGCATAAGGCAAAATGTACTCGTATAGGCTATAACAAGCAAACAGGATATTGTAAAACTGTTATTTAAGCATATGTTATGTAACGATTACAGCAATGACTTTTCCGATTAGCCCGCAGGAAAAAGAGCAAGGTATCTGAATTCCACGGGCCCTCGTACCATCGCGGCGAGCTGACCAGTGGCATTTCAGAGAGTTCCTCTGCACCCAGGATTGGGAAATAAGGTGTAAAGCGAAATCTTGGAACTCCAAAATAACAGTCCTTGAGTTACCTACGATATAGCAAGATCGAACAGTACCAAGTACATATACTACCATCATAGAAGTATCCCTGTGGTCTATCCGGTAAGTCGGAACACGCTGTAGAAATGTATTTCAAAATTGAGCCTTAAATCTTTTCTCTCAAACCCTCTCGCTTATTATTTATCATAGCTACATCCTACTTCTAGATCTCAGTATAATTAAGCGCGGATGTACGATCCGTTCCGAAACGACAAAAATACGATTTCATATTTTCTTTCATTCTTTCTTTTCTTACTAAATGGTCTTTATTATGCACGAAACTCCAGAAATACCACAAGCAATGCACGAATTAACTCCTTTAACCAGGAGAGGGGTATTATACGTGATGTAATTTATATAAGTACTCTAGCACACGAATTTCAGTGAGGAATTTATCAATGAAAAAAAGATTTGTCAAAGGGGGATAAGCTTAGTAGAAAGGGAAAACGAATGACCATGTAATGTAGAGATAGGAGAACCGACTTCAAGTTATCATTTGGGCTCCCCCATTAGGGGAGACCACTTCAACTTTGGAGGGGGGCAGGGCCCCCAAAGCCCATCTTTGGATCGACGCCCTTGGGTCGTAGATTGCATGTTTTTGCGTCTAGATTGCGTGTTTCTAAATTTTCAATTTGATTTAGGCCTTTCCATCAAACACGGTATCTTCTGATTTTCAAGTTTTATAACCTTTTCATAAGAATTTTCTTCGTTGCCTTATTTACCTTAACTATATGCCTTTGATAGCTTATGGACTATATATGCATGTACGTATCTGTGGAGCATGACTTACTAAGTCTCAATGACAGTCTTTTGCAACTACTTTTCTCGGAAAGGTAGCACCTAGAATTCCTCCTGACGGGATAGATGAGGGTCGTGGTGATGGAAGTCAACAAGGAAGTTTTTTCCTGCGTATTAAGTTTGCCTGAACGCTGGCTTGCGACTAGACGCAGGATTGGAATACAGAACTCTAATATCGACACCGTAATAATATTTTTCGTTTATTTCAATACGTGGTAGTGGTCGCATAAGAAATGATAACATTTTTTTCAATCTGTTAACTTTGCACAATTACGTCACGTTTCGTCCGTTTTCCCCCCTTCCCTTTCTTTTGTTTTCAAGAGTGAGTTGAGTAATTAAGGGCACACACTACACACGTGCCAAATGTTGTTCTATTCTTGTTTGTTTCACTTGCTTTAGTTTGACTTCTTGCGATCTGCAAATAATGTAGAATTCTGATAAAACTTGTCGGTTAATGGTTTTGCGTAACACCAGTGCATAATTGTTAAGAGGAAATCCTAATTACTGTCACAGGGTCCGTTGTGTCTTACTTCTTTTTTTTTTTTCTTAGTTTTCTGCAATTGAAAAAGATTACGACAAGGAAAGCAGAAGGTTTCTGCAGCCATCCGCGTGTATACACATATAACTGTTAAAGACAACAATACAAGAGGCGTTCGATAAGCATCTGCCAAATAATAGCTTAATTGAGGAACGGCGCCGACAACAGTGTCAGATGTGGTACGCACAATGAAGGAGGGTGCGTGTGCAGAGATAACGAGTCAGCTTTTTTCTTCATTCCTCACTTCTTCCTTTCTTCCGTTGTGTTTGCAGAAGAACTGAAAGTTCCTTTTCATGTTATGTACACAGGAAACCTCATCACACACTTCTGTGGGTTGAAACAAATCAATATTTCTTTCGACCTACTTTATCCTTTGATGTTGTCTTCTCCAGTCTACTTTCATTTACCATTATAGCCGTGTGGGCTAGTGCTCTAACCCAGCGACTCAAAGTTCCTGGCTTCGAATCCCGGCGGGGGCATGGATGTTTGTAATTTGAGATTTTAACTATAACGTAACGAATAATCGTGACGGGCCGAAGTCAAAAGTTGCTAGAATGGCCCATACAAAAAAAAAAAAAATCCCAAAATTCTTTTTAACAAACAAACTTCAAGAGATGAAAAATCATACATGAAAATCAAGAGATTGCAATCGCTACTCAACTGGGCAATGACATTCTCTCTCATTGATAACAAGTAAGCACAACGTTCGATGAATGTATTCGATTCTTATACCTGAGTGCTATGCAACCACCCATTTTCGGAAACAAAAAAAGCTCGGAATATTTATGGAATCTTTTTGAGATATCGACTTGGCGCAAGCGAATTATTATTACCTGCTGGAAGTCATGTTCCTTCGACCCACCTTTCTACTGAGAATTTCTAGGGATCCTTTCTTCGCTTGGAGAATTCCATGAGCAAATGCGCACCCATTTCACAATTTAGGAATATGCATTTGGGATAGTTTTTGATTGCAGATTTGAAACCTTTGACGAGAGCCTGTCACATCATCTGTACCATTAATTGTATTGCAAATATGAAGCGCTAAATTTCATTTTTTTTTTCTCCTTTTCGGCAGCCTGTAGCTCCGAAATGCAGCTGAATTTCCATCGCTGTGACTAGGACTTTTTTATTCGTATGTTTTATGCTCTATCATTCCTCCAAGTTCATCATTGCATTACGCTACCATCCTATACACATGTATGAATGTGTTAGCTAGTCAACTTAGTGCAAAATAACTACATTTCTAGTGCTACGTTGTTTACAGGTACTCACACGTAACAGTTCTCAGATGTTATCCGACTCACCTTCTCATCTCCATTTTAAGACGTCTATACCATGTACAATTTTCCCATTCTTCACGTGTTGACCTAGTTCTTATCTTAATTCTATTATTTGTTCCATACCATTTACGACCAGAATACATATATGAGTGCACTCCTTGCTTGTTTCTTCCATGCACAATAAAAAAAACTACATCCTGGCAACCCTCATGCCTCTGGAGAACACCCGGGCAGTGGGGCACACAGTTATTACGTTCTTGGGCATTGAGATGGCCATAACTCTCTACGTACAAGTAGTGCAGTGTATTGATTTTGACACCAGGACTAGTTTCGTTGAGATGCGAGGAACGCTACATATACAGAAAAAAAATAGGGATGTTGCGGTAATGTAACTGTTAGAACACCTAGATTGTAGCCGGGAGATCCTAGTCACAGAAATGGCCATTTTTTTCAGTTATTTGTCAACATTTATGATAATCTTTATTCTTTCTAAGACTAGTATTGGCCATAATTAGAATTATTTTTCGTGAGCAAAGGTACAATTTTTCTTACTGTAGAATAAGATACATCCGCGGCTTCTCTTTCCATTTTCTATTAAAAGGCAATAGCTTATTTCTACTGATATTGCCATTGCTCGACCATTATGATAGCGTGTATGACCAGACGCATAACTAGAAGTTGCTTTTGGTGGGTCCAAAACCTTCGGAGGGAGGGTCCGAGGTTTGTCTTTGTGTGAATGGGCGCACATACTCTTGCCTGAAATGATAATAATTTTACCAAAAAAATCTGAATTGTGTGGGGGAGGGCGTTCGGACACCCCTAAATACGTCTCTGGATATGACCTATTTCTTGCAACATACCAAGCTACATATAAATTGATACAAAAGACATAACATTAATTTGATAACTCCATTTTCATGTTACAAAAATTTGGACATATTCTGTCGGTTCTCAGCAACAACAATTTACTGACTATATCGAGAACATATTTACATTACTGCTGTCTGGTTTTTAAAATCCTTGAAATAGAATGTTCTATATGTATATGAAATATTACTAGGTCTGGTTTTCATTCTTATTCAACACGCCGCAATAAGAAATTAGATATTCCATGTCATAGATTAAAACAAACAAGCGCATCATTTTCAACAAACTCTGCCAGGTCCTAGAATTTCTTATTTAGCAGTAAAGTCAATAACAGAGTTAAAACATTTCTTGTATTCAAGAAAGCATCATACCTCCTATTTTTTGTGAGATAAAATTTTAAGTTATCAGCATATAACAAAGCAGGTACGTTACTAGAACTTTAATCTTCAACTCCAAATAATTGTTTTTAGAGAATAGCAGTCAACATACTTCTGACAACGCAGTTTCTTAATGCTGTCAGTATAAAATTATTCATCCTGAAGACGGAACCACAACCGCATTTCCTGTTTCACTTCAAAATGATGGCCTCTCAGGTGTTCCTTAAGTTTCAAAAAATATTTTAAAAAAGTTTGAGCCAGTTCTGAGCTGTATGGAGGATGAGGTCGGACGATGAGACCAAGGAGCAGAATCTTTGCAGTTGTCATTGCATTAGTGAGAGAGCGAGCATTGTCGTGTTGAATGAGAGGCTCCATTTGTGAACGAACTCGTCGAATTCGTGCTTTCAGTTTTGTGAGAGTGCTACAGAACTGATCAGGGTTGATGAACGTCCCCTTAGGTGTGAGTTTCATGTGCACTGCACCATGAAAGTACTAGAAGACTGTCAGCATGACTTTGCTTGCCAATGCCACAGCCTTAAATATTTTTGGTGCAGGCAATTTTTTGTGACGATACTCCACGGAGGTACTCTTGTTTTCAAGGTCGAAATGATGTACCGAACTTTCATCACCTGTAAGAAAGTTCTTTAAGAAATCATCACCTTCACGCTCATGGCGCTGAAGCAACTGTTTGCTAATGTCAATTCTGTTCTGTTTCATGTCAGGAGTCAGCTTTCGCGGCACCCACCCGTGCACAAAGTTTCTGGTATACTAGAACTGCGATTATCGCCTACACTCGCTTCCATGATATGCCACACTTTGTAACAAGCTCATCCTGTGTGATGCGGCGGTTCTGTCGAATCAGTTCATCAACACGGTTGATATGTGGTTCATCAGTTGCTGTGAATGGCCTTCCACTTCGTTGTTTGTCACACAGATCAAGGTACGCTCCCGTCGCACAGTGCTGTGAACAATGGAAAAAAATCACAAAATCAAGTTGTACACAAACGGTTGGAAAACACTCGTAGGTCGAAAGAAAGAATCCCCAAACAAGAAACGAAACAAGGTTTACGAGAAATTCCACCAGCACCTGTGCAACACTGCTCCGAATAGCAGCTTGTTGGAGCAGTCTACGTTCTACACAGAGGAGGTGTGCGACGCGGAAAGTTCGAGTTCGTTCAAAATGTGAAATCGCCGTAACATCCTGGGGTTTTGTGCGCCAATCTGGTTCACTAGGGCAAGTACTGTGTTTTCCACCTAGTAGTTGTTAGTGTCATTGCTTGTTAGTGTTTTAATCGCTGTTTGCAGAGAGGTCCAATTGTACTTGAACTCAGTCCAAGTTGTTGACCTTCAGAGGGTTTCTCTAACGAGTGTCGCGTCGTGTCGAGCAAATGGTTGTTGTAACGTATTGAGTACAATAGCCTTTATTCGCAAATGTGACATTTGTCTGCCAGTACCTGCCACTCTTTGATATACAGCAGTCTTAGTGCTGTGATACAGAATGTGCACTAATCGGGAACTCTTTGAAACATGGGCGTCTGTCTCGAAGGACCGAGCGTCTGTTGTTTCGGCATTTATAACATCCCGTTTTAAGGTGAAAGAGAGTTTGGGGGACAGTGAAGAGGACGATTTACGGAACTACGTTAAAACAACAAGTTCAAACATCTACAAAAGTTGACAAAAGCACAGAAGAACTCGCGACTATTTTTTAGAGAAAAACAAGAAGTGGTTGATTCTTTGCATACTCCTCCTGAAAAAATAACTGCTCTGAAAGGTATACCGATCACCCTGGAATCCAAAAAAGCTGGAAGACCAAAAAAAAAAAAAAACCTTTTGAAGAATCCGGCAGGAAAACAAAGAAATAGAGAGTGGAAGAGTTGGTCAGAACAAAATCCCATGAAGAACTTAGGTTTGCCGCAGTCTTATCCGGACCAAGTTTGTCAAATATTAATGATGATGAGTGTTTGTCGCCAGTTGATGCTTTAGCACAGTATCTAGACCTTGACCTAACAAAGAGAAAATATGAAGTTTTGAGAAGTACAGTTACACAAGGACTGTTTTCCTAGTCTGTATGCGATTCGAGAGGAGAAAAAAGGGGCGTTGCCGAAAACGACTGTAACTGAAACATCTGCGGAGGTAGATTTACAAGATGTTATGAAGATAACTGTTCATAGCATATCGAAATCTGTAACAATAGGGAAAGATACAAGAGGTAAACTGGTGTGTAAGTGGGGCTTTGACGGTAGTCACAGTATCTACAAACAAAAATTTGAAAATTCCAAAGATACGGATGAATACGTGTTTCTAATCGCCTTTGTTCCTCTGCGATTAATTGACATAAATTCAGGCGAGTGTCTGTGGAGTAATGAAACCACTGGATCTGTTTTATTTTGTAGGCCCATAAAGTCTGTCTTTTGCAAAGAATGTCCTGAGCTTGTTCGACAAGAAGATACTTCCATGCAGGCTAAAATAAAAAGCCTTGAAGATTGTACTGAGAGTGTATCTATGTAGTATCACTGCATGTTTTGAATTCCTTTTGACCATGGTCGATGGACGTGTTTGTAACATTTTGTCAGAAACAAACTCTGCCTCAAAATGCTTTATATGTGGCGCGTTACCTAGTGAAATGAACACCGTCAAATGTTATGACAGGTCTCCAAATGAGGAAAATTACCGTTTTGGAATATCAACATTACACCTTTGGATCAGGTTGTTTGAATATCTTCTACATATTGCGTACAGGCTGTGTTTCAAACAATGGCGAGTTCAAGGACATGAAAATAGAGCTTTCTTTCATGGCGAGAAAAAACGAATTCAGTCTGAATTTAAATTTTAAAAAATCCCTTTCGGTAGGCCTACAGGCTGAGATAGATCTCGAAGTTTTTTTTTTATTTTCAAAAATTCAAATCTCCCTTATATGAGAGCTATCGAGATTATTCATCAAGAGCTGTTCAACGATACCTCACAAGACACACACACACACACACACACACACATATATATATATATATATATATATATATATATATATACTCGCTTTGTTTCGCTTGGAGCGCTGCCCCCAGACCCCCGTAGGGGGTTTGTCCCCCAACTTCAGTGCATTTGAGAGGATGCGCCTCCTTTATCTTGACCGAAATCTCACTACAGCACTACACCACCATGGTATCCATTTGCACCCTCCCACGGGGGGCTGCGCTCCCAAAAGGAAGGTTTGCCCATTTATTGTAACCTACTCTTGGTCATACACCTTCAAAGAAAATTTCGTTTCTCTACCTTCAATCATTTGGAAATTGGGTTTTTTTAGCGGCCATTTTGGATCCAAGTTGACGACTTTTTGAAAGTTTTCTTATATTGTCGTGACCTACTTGTGATGGTACAACTTCAAGTAAAATTTCATTTATCCAGCTCAAACGGTGTGCAAAATGGGATTTTGGGCGGCCATTTTGGATCCAAGATGGCGACTTTTCCCAAATGTTGTAATATTTCCCTAAACTACTCGTCATAATGCACCTTTATGCCAAATTTCGTATCTCTAGCTCAAACGGTGTGGAAAATGTTTTTATAGGTCCGCCATTTTGGATCCAAGATGGCATCTTTGGATACATCATGTAATATTTTAGTAACATACAAATGATAATGTATAGTGTTACCAAATTTGATATTTCTAGCTGCAGCCGTTTAGGCTGTGTATTCTATACAACAATGGGTTCAGCGGCCATTTTGAATCCAAGATGGCGACTTTTTCAACATTTCGTAATATTTTCTTGAACTACTAGTGGCAATATATATTTATGTTAAATTTCGTATCTCTAGCTCAAACGATATGGAAAATATATTTCTTACTTCCGCCATTTTCGATCCAAGATGGCGTCTTTGAACCCATTAGGTTACATTTTCGGAATCAAAAAGTGATGTTGTACCTTTATGCCAAATTTGATTTTAATAGCCCCAGCGGTTTAGGCTGTGTATTCTATACAACAATGGGTTCGGCGGCCATTTTGGATCCAAGATGGCGACGGATTTTGCTCATTAACGAACTTAACCGAGCTATTAAGCCTAGAAACAACATATAAAAATTTGGTTCAAATATCTTCAAAATTGTGGCCGCTGGCGTGTTAATATATATATATATATATATATATATACACTTTCATATATATAATAAAATAAATCACAGCCATATTCAATCCACTAGTGGATGAGGCCTCTCCCCGAAGGGAGGAGTTGATCTACTGCTCCCACGCTGACCAGACGGGTTGGGAGAGGAGAGCCGATGCTCTTACTGTGATCGCCACTGTCTTCTATTCACAGCAGCTCCCCAATTGTCCTCACGATGCTGGGTCAACACCGAAATTTTTTGAGCCCCCACCGGGAATCGAACCCGGGACCGCTCGCACTGAAGTCGAGCGCGCTACCGACTAGGCTACGCAGGAGCTCTTATATATACTTAAATCACTTGAACATCAAGGCATCGAAAGTGCATACATCAAGTTACTGCGAAACATTTACTCGATTGCCACTTCTGTCATTAGGCTGCATCAAGACAGTGAAAAAATTAAAGTTGGAAAAGGGGTAAGGCAAGGAGATTCAATTTCTCCGAAACTGTTTTGTGCGGTCCTGGAGAGAGTGTTCCAGAATTTAAACTGGGATGAAGTTGGAATTAAAATTAATGGCGAATATCTTCATCATTTACGGTTCGCTGATGATATAGTCCTGTTTGCTTCAAGTGCAGAAGAACTACAAACCAGAATGGAAGAACTGAGTAACGAGAGTTCGAAAATAGGCCTTAAAATGAACTTAAGTAAAACAAAAGTAATGTACAACCAACATGCTGCAAAGAAGGAAGTGAAGATTAACGGAGAGACAATAGGCATAGTTGATGAGTATGTTTACCTAGGCCAGCTTAAAACATCGAATGCAAAGTTGACTGATGAAATAAATAGAAGATGTAAAATGGCGTGGAGTTCTTTTGGAAGACTACACTTTATTTTCAAAAGCAAACTTCCAATGTGTCTGAAGCGTAAAGTTTATAATCAATGTGTCTTACCTGTAATGATGTACGGCTGCGAAACTTGGACATTGAATGC
>JAGDQP010009543.1:20087-30418 GCA_022664845.1 Lepisma saccharinum
ATGAACTTCCACTATGTTTGGGATTCATAGATTTCGAAAAAGCTTTCGATTCGGTCTCCTTGTCAGCAGTACTTAAATCACTTGAACATCAAGGCATCGAAAGTGCATACATCAAGTTACTGCGAAACATTTACTCGACTGCCACTTCTGTCATTAGGCTGCATCAAGACAGTGAAAAATTTAAAGTTGGAAAAGGGGTAAGGCAAGGAGATTCAATTTCTCCGAAACTGTTTTGTGCGGTCCTGGAGAGAGTGTTCCAGAATTTAAACTGGGATGAAGTTGGAATTAAAATTAATGGCGAATATCTTCATCATTTACGGTTCGCTGATGATATAGTCCTGTTTGCTTCAAGTGCAGAAGAACTACAAACCAGAATGGAAGAACTGAGTAACGAGAGTTCGAAAATCGGCCTTAAAATGAACTTAAGTAAAACAAAAGTAATGTACAACCAACATGCTGCAAAGAAGGAAGTGAAGATTAACGGAGAGACAATAGGCATAGTTGATGAGTATGTTTACCTAGGCCAGCTTAAAACATCGAATGCAAAGTTGACTGATGAAATAAATAGAAGATGTAAAATGGCGTGGAGTTCTTTTGGAAGACTACACTTTATTTTCAAAAGCAAACTTCCAATGTGTCTGAAGCGTAAAGTTTATAATCAATGTGTCTTACCTGTAATGATGTACGGCTGCGAAACTTGGACATTGAATGCGCAAACGACTCAAAGATTAAGAGTCACACAAAGAGCAATGGAGAGGTGCATGCTAGGAATAACCAGGAGGGACAGGAAGAGAAATGAATGGATTCGCGCACAAACAAAGGTAGAGGATGTAATCAAGACTGCGAAGAAGATGAAGTGGAGATGGGCCGGTCACATAGCTAGACGAACAGATGGAAGGTGGACGACAAATGTACTACAGTGGATTCCTAGAGAAAAGAAACGACCGAGACGACGTCCAAATGTAAGATGGGTAGATGAAATCAAGCGTTTTTCAGGAGCTACATGGATGAGGATATCAGCAGACCGAGATATGTGGAAAGAAAAGGGGGAGGCCTTCATCCAGCAGTGGATAGAAAACGGCTGAATATGATGATGATATATATATATATATATATATATATACAACTTTCATATCGTATCGATCTCAATAGGTATATTTTTCTTCGAAATCTACCTAAAAAATGGGTTTAAATGTAGACCTGCCAAAGCCAGGGTTTGGGTCCTCAAATTACAGCAATACTGTGCGGAGTTTTTTGCTGACTCAAAGCGTAGCTCTGAAATTACTGGAATCAATGAGACTGTGATTCAAAGGTTTTCTGTGATCTTACGTGTCATTGCAAGTGGTTCAGCTGTTGATTCGGAATAATTTCTATTGCTTCTTTGTGACACCAAATACCTGCATCTGAAACATTATTCGTGGTATTACATGCCAAGTACTTTGCATAAACTCTTCTTTCACGCAGTTGACATCATGAAATATTTTCAAATACCAATTGGACAATTGTCTGAGGAAGCTCTCGAAGCTATGCATAAACTTTTTCGACGTACTAGATTAAATCATGCTAAAAAGTCCTCAAGATCAAATAATTGTCAAGACATAATAAACAACTTATTACTGATGTCTGGCCCCGGTACTTCCGTTAACAGGAAAATTGTACGCAGACGAACAAAAATGTTCGATGATGATGTTGAACGCTACCTTTTTGTGAAACTTGTGATTGATGCGGTTTCTAACTCAGAATGTTTACTGCAAAATGTTCGTCACAGTTAATTTTGAGTTACTTTTCCGTAGATATCTTGCGTACATTTTGTTCAGGAAAATATTATTTTAGTTGAGTGTCATTGGTAATCACGCAACCTGACAAGTCCGCGCAATGGCATATATTTTTTTACTTATTTGACGAATTATATTTTTCAATGTACAATTCACTGATACTGAAATACAAGTCTATCACTAACACTTCAAAATAGTCGATTTTTACATTTTTTCCCTATTTCCCATTCACTCACCGCACTGTGCGTCGGCTTGCCACACTTTGTAGCAAGCTCTTCCTGTGTGATGCGACGGTTCTATCGAATCAGTTCATCAACACGGTTGCGATGTGGTTCATCAGTTGTAGTGCGTGACCTTCCACTTCGTTGTTTGTCACACAGATCAAGGTACACTCCTGTCGGCTTTTCTGTACGAGCACGAACAGACCAACATCTTACCATACTGGTGTCTACACAGTCATCCCCGTAAACGCCCTTCATTATCCTACGCATATCAATGGAAGACATACCTTCTGCTTTTAAAAATTCTATCATCGCCCGGCTGCTTCACCCGCAGCGACATAGTGTTGTTACATGTTGCCATGTTTCTTGCTATAGCTCTGAGACGCCAGTAGTGACCAGTTTCAAGCCTGCATAGAGAAAGAGAAATGTATCATCAATACAATAAAAAAAATGCTCCATACACATATCTGTTTACATCAGAGCAAAAAAGAAGGGATTACTTTACAGCATGCCCCCGTATTATTTACTGTGACAGCGGGAGGTAAACTGAAGTACATAGTAGCATATGAGCAATAAAATTTCACGCTACTTCTTTCTTACCTTCAAATAATATACACTGAAGTGCCAAAAGTCATGGGATAGCGGGAGATAACTAGTTGACGGCGCGGTAACATCGCTGCAAACCGGTCGAACGGCGCGAAGCAGCTGCAGTGCGATCAGTTGGACTTCTGTGAGTGCAGCAAAACGTCGTGTATAGTGGTAATGACAACCCGACAGGAATTATCGGCGTTTAAGAATGGAGCGTGCGATTTCGGAAGTCGTCCGGGCATTGAACTTTACTCGCTTCACAGTATCAAGAGTGGACCGTGAGTACTGCATTGGAGGCATTACGACCCATCAGGGACAAAGCAGTGGCCGCCCACAGATGCTGAATGACCACGATCGGCGACGTCTGGACAGACTTGTCCGGGCAAACAGACAAGCAGCAGTGCGTGATTTGACAGCAGGAATCATCAACGTGTCTCAGACGTCAGTGCAGCGCAATTTGATCTTCATGGGGTAGCGCAACCGAAGATCGACACGTGTGCCGCTATTAATCGCTGCCGATCGGTGTCGGAGACTCACATTGGCTCGGGAACACGTAAATTGGGCCTTAGAGGGCTGCCAACGTGTAGCGTGGTTAGATAAATCACGCTTCCGATTGGTACGCGCGGATGGTATGGTCCGGGTGTGCCAAATGCCCCATGAGGCCACGGACCCAAGTTGTCAACAAGGTAGTCAAGCTGGTGGTGGCTCCGTCATGGTATGGGTTGTGTTTACCTGGTTTGGGTCCTCTGGCCCGCTTGAACTGGACATTGATTGGTCAGTGCAATGTTCAGCTGCTTGGTGATCATCTACAGTCCTTTATGGACTTCATGTACCTTGTCAACAATGGGATTTTCCAGAATGACAATGCACCATATCACCGGTCCTCAATGGTACGCAGCTGGTTTGAGGAACAATTTGGCAAGTTCGAACGCATGATTTGGCACATTAGATTCCCGGACTTGGAACCTATCGAGCACGTGTGGGATATCATCGAACGGACTATTCGTGCTCAAGATCTGCATGTGCTCAAGATCTGTCCCACCTGCAACAACCACCGATTTGTGGACGACAATCGAGAATGCATGGCTGCACATTCCTCCAGCGGACTACAAGCGACCTGGCCTTCCTTTGTCTATAGTATGAGCAGTATTTATGCTGCTTATGTGTTTACACTGTGTTTTTGTTTTGCAACTGATTTTAGGTGTTAGAATTTACATTTTTTGTTGTATACTTGTATTTTAAATATCATATACTCAATGTGATTTTGTAATAGCGTTTTTTCGATTCCTTCTATGTAATCTTTCAGTGGATTTTTCTCACAAGGCTATGTGCCCGCATAGCAACTATAGGCTGAACCTCACCCGCTTAAATAAAGCCTTTTCAATTCAGTATAAAAACAACACCCATAAAAGATACACATCCGATTGAGCAAATGAATTAAATGGAAATGTATTTGTGGTCTAGGCATCCTAAAGTCAGGAAGTAATAAGGTAGGGAATGTAACGTCACTTAGTACCCCCCAGATTATCCTATATTCACTGCTCCCACTATGGTGTGGGATTTGGAATAGCTGGAAGGCAAACATAGAATTAACTGGAACGATAACTGAAATAAATACCTGTATATGTGCCTGTATTGGAGACTCCCTATCCGAAGAGGTTCTCCGCGTGTTTAAAGGATAATGTTAGCAAAAGAAAAAACAAGGAAGAAAACAATAGGAGACAATTTACATTTTATTTGTCAGCACATGCTTTAAGATGAGCTAACTGTTTGGGCCGAAGCCCAAGAATAAGTGAAGAGCTAAAATGCAAAACAAGTTATATCCCTAGCATTTATTTTTCAGAAATTAGCAAAATGTCTCACACAATATATTTTTATTTCACAATGATGCTTTTTCATCCAATTCCATATGCACTAACAAGATTGGGGAGTAACTAGTGTTCTTCAATATTCTTCATCATTAAACTATTTAACTTTCAGAAATGGATATAACTTGATTTGCACCAAGCGCTGTATATTGCATGCTTGTCACTCAATCGTGATGAGATTATATATTACATTTGAACTAGTTATGTATTCCAGATCAACACAATTACCGGCCTAGTGAGATACAATAGGGTTTTCAGTAGTTCGTGATTATTGAAGTTCCCTGTAGAAGACAAGTGTTCGATCTTCTCTGACATTCAGTTGACCCATTTTTAAAATATTGTGTACAGACCTATCTCTTACTTTGAGCTCCGATATCGACCTCAAGGGAAAAAATTATCTCAGCAGTTTAAGAAACTGAGAATACAAATCTTAGGGATAACAGAAACTAAAAACAAGTGACGAAAATGTGAAAACAATTATTGACGATCCTCTACTTTTCTATTCAGGAATACCAAAAACGGAGAGGGCCAGAGCAGGTGTGGGATTCGTTATTGCAGAGACATTTACAGAGAAAGTACTGCACTGGGAGGAAGTAAATAAAAGAATAATGTACATGACTATCAAGAACATCCAACAGACAGAATGTACGGTCATTGTAGCTTAGGACCAAAAGAAACTGATACCGAAGAAACAAAGGAAAAATTCTACAGCGATCTGCAGAAAATAATGGGCGACGCAAAAGAAGAGGAAACCATACTGATAGGAGACTTGAATGGAAGAGTTGGACCTTAAACGGAAGAGAACAAAGAAGTACTTGGTAGGTATGGAGAACAAGTTAAAAACTCGAAAGGAGACTTGATAATAGAATTATATATCGAAAATAACTTAATAATCATGAACACGTAATTCCCACCACACAAGGATATCCATAGATTCACAAGAGAAGAAAACAGCAAAAGGAGAACGCTCAATATCATAGTAAGTAAAAACATGAGGAGCTATATAACAGATGCTAGAGTTAACAGAGGTTCAGAAATAGGAAATGATCACTATCTATTAATAATGAACAAATGTAAGAAAAGAGAATTCAGAGATCACACAATAAACAGAAAAGCGAAAACCTCTAACAACAAGGAAGTCGCGGAAAGAATAAAGGTTGCGCAGCTTAAAAAACCCTGAAGCCAGAAATAAATTTCAGATAGTGCTAGAAGGAAAGCTCTTGGAAAGTGCCGCACAAGTACACACGGAAAAGGAAAAAGAACTAGAAATGAACTAGAATACGTTTTAAAATTCTGTTATTAGAAGTGTAGAAGAAGTATGCGGTAAAACCAGGATCACAGGAAAACACCCTGGTGAAACGAAAAAATTCGAAAAGAAGACTCGGAAAAGAAGGAGAAATGGAAGAAATACCGAACAACGAAAAAACCAGAAGACTACCTAACTTACAAAAAACAGAGAAATAATGTCGAAATATTAGTCAAAGAAGACAAATCAAAAGTATGGGAGGATTTCGGGAAAGCATTAGAAGAGAATTACAAGGAAAATCAGAAAATGTTCTATCGCGCACTGAAACAGATATGAAGAGAAAAAGAATGTCCAATCAAATTTATTAAAGACAAGACAGGAAATGTTATTACGAAAAAGGAAGAAATCCTAGAGAGATAGAGGGAATACTTCAACGACTTACTAGAAGGAAAAATGATATACGATCCAAATAGTGCAACTGAACAGACAGGCAGAAAGAAAACCACAGGACAAAGGAACAAAGAAACAAAGAATTCAGAACATAAAATCACTAGAGATGAACTACAGAAAGCGCTTGAAAAGAAGAAAACAGGGAAGGCACCAGGGTATGATGGTATATACCCGGAAATATTAAAATACATGGGAAAGAAAGGAGAAGATGCACTACTTAGGATTGTAAACCTAGCATGGACAACAGAACAAATACTGAATGACTGGTGAATAGCTATCATACCCATATATAAGAAAGGAGACAACAAGGAATGTGCAAACCACTGAGGAATTTATTTACTGAGTTTCCCAGGGAAAATCAGTAGTCGAAGTATAGAAGGAAGATTAAAAACACACATAGAACTGCTAATGGAAAATAGTGAATATGGTTTCTGATAAAATAGAAGTACAACAGACCTAATTTTTACATTGAGACAATTGATAGACAAAACTCTGGAACAGAGTAGAGAGCTTTTATAGATTTTGAGAAGGCCTTTGACCGAATTAATAGAGAAGATAATTGGAAAAGTCATGAAGAAAGGAAAGTGGATACAGAACTAATTGAAGCAATTAAAAATTTATATACAGATAACAAAAAATATGTCCGAACATCAAATACGCTATCCAAAGGCTTTATTACAACAAAAGGAGTGAAACAAGGCTGTATTTTAAGCCCATTGCTATTTATAACGGTTATGGATAAGATAGCTAAAGAGTGTAGAAAGAACATCAAGAAATACCACTCAGGATACTTAAAATTGAACCCAATATTCCTGACAGAATTAATTTTCGCTGACTAGCTGGTGATTATGGGTAATACGGAAAAAGAACCAGAAGGGGATATCAACAAATGGAAGAAACATTTAAGGAAACGAAATATGTCTATTAGTACAACAAAACAAAAACAAGGTAATATCAAGAGAGCCAATAAAGCCAAACATGAAACTAGGAGGAAAAAACTTAGAACAGGTAAACAGCTCCAAATTGGGTTCGATAATAAACAAAGACGGGAAAATAGAAGAAGAGCTAAACAATCAAATAACAGTCGCCACCCGCCTATTTTACAGTATCAAGCAGACGTTCCTCAACAAAAAAGAAATATCCAAAATGACCAAACTAGCAGTGTACTAGTCAACCTACAACCAGTTCTAACATATGGATGCGAAACCTGGAAAGTGACCCGGAGACAAGAAAGCAGGATTCGAAGTCTAGAAATGAGATTTCGAGGAAAATAGAAGGCAAAAGATTCAGAGATAGAGTCAGAAACATCACAATTAGGGAAAATTTGAAAGTAAAACCACTTCAAGCAACAATTAATAAAGCTCAGCTACGATGGTTCAGGCATATACAACGAATGGAACAGGACAAAATCTTTAAGATAACGTAAAAACATAAGGAAGACCCAGAAAATCCTGAAAAAAATGAATACTGGAAAAGAAAGGAGTGACTCTTAAAGAGGAGAAGAAGAAGGCTTTAGATAGACAAGAATGGGAAACATTGTGGAACAACCTCGACACCGAAAGGTAGAGGAGGACTATTAAATAAGTAAGTAAGTTTTATTGTATTTAATTATCTTTTATTTATAGTCTCTTTGAGTGTAAATAGTTCTGGCGATAATGTTCATTCATATTCGTGAGCCGAGTGAAATGTTTATTGTATACGCACACATGTTAATTTTGATCATATAGTTTGAAATAAATATTTAATTCAACGTTTTTGAATATACTTAAATTGCGTAAACAAAATCTTTAGGCAGAAGATAACTTATCTTCTGCATATAAAGTAGATAAAGCTTTTGAAAGACAATATTTTTGAAAGTGTGCAAACTGTAATCCAGAGCATCATAAAACTAGCAATATAAAGAATAATATAATTAAAAAGATTCAAAATGTGAGTTTATATAATTAGTTCCGGGGGTAACATAGATGAGCAAATATTTAGACAATGAAACGAACATTACGCAGGATGCGAGTGACGTTACATGAAAAGACGTGGGAAGAAAGTTGCCTGAGCAGTTAGCCTGGTGAACGAAGAAAACTCCTGGAAAATGTCATTCGTTCAAACCCAGGGCTTCTTAATGCGAAGCGCTGCAAACTGTCCTACAAGTCTACACCAACTGTTCACAGTACACAGGTCGTGCTGCAAGCGGGGAACCAAGGTTCGTATCACCGAGTATATAGTGAAAGTTGCTCAAGATAAAATGCCGAACTACAATAACTCAGTTGGTAGAGCGTTGCCTTCGCGTTCTGGATGTCCTGCATTCGATGCCAGCGGTCGACCAGCCTGACAGATTTCTTCCAAGTCTTTCTCATCCATACACAATAATGTTGGGATGGTACCTTTAATTTAGGCCCTGGTCGACTCCTTCCCGCGTCCCTTCCCTACCCTGTCCAGGCCAGAGCCATAGATGCCTGAAGGCCACAAACAAATTTAATACAACTCAAGGCGACATAGCAAAGCAAAAATTTTCCTTTCCGGATTAGACAACTTTACGTTGTACATTAATTTAAAGAAAATAATTAACTAATTAATAAAATACCGGTTGATAGTTGTTTTATTATATATATATTAATAGTTATGTTAACAATAATAATATGTAAAGTTGTTTTGAAAAAAGTAGGATAGTTTTCATGGAGATGAATGTTACATATTTTCTCTTTAATCTTAACAGCTCCATGAATATGATAATTAAGTTTTTATCTATTATAGTTTAATCATGACTATGGTGAAGGGGAGATTCTACTTACTTTCGGAATTTCTACCAGAAGCAACGTCATAATCTTTTGGAGAAAGCGCTTGAAACGCCACTGGAGGCTGTGAAAACGAAGGAGAAACAACACAAGCGAGCGAACGGTGCGAAATGTTTGAGGAAATGCCAAGCTTCTCTGTCAACAGTGGCATATATTCAGATCTCCTTGAGAGATAACAGAGAAAGAGCAACAACAGCATCCAAACCAATCTAGTTCTTCGGTCATTGTCGTGACCGGATCCCACAGTACAAGTCTTTGGCGGTTCCGCAGTATCTCTTTGCCAATCCGTATGCATCCGGCCAGCCAGGGATCGAATTATTAGTTACGAATAAAGAAGAGAAAGGTTGTTGAGAGATGGCCCCCATCTTTTAAAAAGAAATAAAAATAATAAGGCAAAAATTAAAAAAAAAAAAAGAGGTCGTTCTCCTTTCGGCATAAGGGCGTGTCCCGCGACCACACCAGAACATCGACGTCCCTTAAGAAAGCGCCTTACGTCACTCTTTCACTAAGTTAATATTCTCCACCTTGCTCTTTATAGGTAAATCGTGTGTGGAGGAGTAGGACAAGATGAAACAAATAAGAGGTAAAAAAAGATAGCTACTTTGTGTGACAAACTCCTTCTCCATAGTTCCGGGAACAACAATAACAGTAAAATAAGAGTACAATACCTAACCTAATCTACATAGGTAGCAATTTTAATAAAAAGAAAAGGTTATGGAATAATCTATGAATAATATTATATCACCATATTATATAATTAAACAAAGAGTTTAAGTATTTCCTTACTTTAGGAAAAAAATCCGCATGCGATCAGAAACTATACGACCGATCATTGATACTGTCGTATCTATATTCAAATGTTAATGATGATGATTGTTCTGCCCGAAGGTTCATGGGCAAGGTGAACCGATGGTGGTTTGCCTTTGCCTACCATAGGATAAAGATGGCATCCTAAGGACGGGACCTACAGTTTGATGTGGACTCCGGACTACTTGTGTCCCACCGGGAATTGGACGCCGCTCGCATTGATGAGAATGCAGCAAGCGTTACCATTCACAAAGGGGACCCAGTCTGAACGTATAACCGTCAGAACGTATAGCTAAAATAAAAGACTCTTCGTACGTCTCGGTGGCGGTGTCTGCTTGTCCCTGTGAGGTGTTCTCTGCTGTTTGGTAGTAGACGTCTTGTTTTTGTCAGTGTTGTTGATTGTTTGCAGTTTTCTCTTCAGGAGTCCAACGCGACAACCTCTGAACCAAAGCAGACTTTGCAATCTCCAAAGTGAATTCCCACTCTTCTTGCAACTTCTGTACTAACTGTTTGTAGTACTTCGTACGCTCCTCGTTGATACTTAATACCACTCACCGCAGAATAGCTGTGGCGTTCTCTTGGAAACT
>JAGDQP010009543.1:32466-43339 GCA_022664845.1 Lepisma saccharinum
AATAATAATAATAATAATAATAATAATAATAATAATAATAATAATAAGAAGAAGAAGAAGAAGAAGAAGAAGTAGTAGTAGTAGTAGTAGTAGTAGTAGTAGTAGTAGTAGTAGTAGTAGTAGTAGTAGTAGTAGTAGAAGTAGTAGTAGAAGAAGAAGAAGAAGAAGAAGAAGAGGGGGGAAATGCGAATTTCTTTTTAATCAAGACCTTTAAAATTCTTTTTACACACAAGTTTTTTATTACTTTCTTCTTTTCCTTGTTATTTTCAATTGTACTTTCATGTAAAATGCATGACTAACTTAGGTGAAATACGATTTTTGGAATAACTTAATATATTAACAAATGCAATACAAACACGCTTGATTCACAAATAAAAGTATATGTAATTACTAATGCTTGATTAGTTCGTACGGCAGATTTAGTTGTTGTAAACACAAAATAAACAGCCTTGAATAAATAAAGGACACAAAATAATTCGTTCCCGTCTCACGACACTTTACAAAACAAATTCCAGCTTGCGTTGTCCCAAAGTAGCGAATTTATCAACCAGTTTCTCAACATCGATATTTTTTTCACGATGGACATATATTATGAGAACCAGTCAATCGATCTTGACTCATCCGACTTCGAGTTCGGGTTTTCAACAAACGAAACAGAGAAAGTTCTCTCTGCCGTGGCAATGCTCACAGCTAAAGTGGTGAGAATGTGATGGGCAAGATGAATAACAGGATACTACTGTTCAGAGTCACAAATGAGGAGCGCGTCCAAAAACTTAATTATTTCCCTACTTTTCTTCTCTAGCACGGCGAGACGACACTAAATTTTAAACTCCCTCCTGAATTTTTTCGTGACAGGTTTCAAAAATTCAAATATTTTCTTTTGCCTCTCGGTACTTATTTCCTAACGAAACTGACTGTTCTCTGGAAGTAACGATAGTAAGTTTTCTTTCGAGAATTTACAATTGATATCTGTTAGGATGTTATCAAGCACAGAAATGTACACAGAACGTCTATAATATTCCTCGGGAGAGTCGGATGACACGTTGCTTCGGATGGTTTGTCTTGAACATTGGCGCTTCACTGAGATTTCCAAGTTCGAATCAATTGTTCGCATCATTTCTGTCGCTTCCTGGAAAGAATACCGAATTCCATTTTCGCGCAAACGAATTAATGAATTGCGTACAAATTCGATCATCGTTTCTGCTTCGGGAATAACCAATCCAGCAGTCACAGGAAAAAACAAGGAAGATACCTCTGCATGGGTCAAAAGTCCTATGACAAATCTGATGATTCCGTGGAATTCAAGAAGTTGAATGCATTTGATCCTGAAGTATCGTTCCGGCAAGAAATCACTAAAAGTGCATTGTGTACGTCTTCATACATGGTAAGAAATTGGGAAACAGCATCGCATCGATCGATCCAACGCGTCTCAGATAAAGACTTCAATTTTTGCTGGCATTCCTTTTTCAGCACACAAGGACGTTTACCAGACTGATGGCAGAAAGCTACAATTTCTTTCACTACTCCCACAGAATGTCTTCCTGTATCAACTTTGTATGCAGCAATAAGGAATTAAAATTGCGATTGAATCACGAACAGTAGTAGATGTGAAGGATTTTGTTGTACCGCTTTTGAAACTGGTTTTATGGCCTTTATGAATGTATGTAGCAGGCTGTGGTTGGTATGAGGTAATATAGAGGCGTAAGGTGAGGTCCCGTAGAGCTGAGAAGGTTGTATACGTAATACTTGAAGAAATATGTGATAAACAATGAATTTTCTTAAATTATTATTTTAATATTTAGCGACATTTCAAAGCCGCCGTATTGTTGCATTGTTGTCGCCAAAGCCCCGGTGTCAATTACCGTCGTGGTCGTCCGCCGTCGCCCGCAAAACCTGGTGTGAAGCGGCCGTGAAAACTGTATAAGGAGGTAGCATATGGATTTTTATTAAGGAATTAGATTTATTTTGGGGGTGGGAATCATTATTTTGTTTTGACGGAGAATGGTCATACATTCGCCCTCATTGCGCAAAACAGATTTTCCATTGACTTTACTAACGAAGACCACTTACAAAACAAATTTTTACTTTTACAATTTTTGGTGTTTTGGGGGTAACAATTGCTATCCTTTTTTTCTTTTAAATTGTTGCTATCAAGCTGATTCACACGTGTTCGGTACCACAGGTAGTAGAAGTTTTAGAATTTTAATTATCAAATGCAGTGTCAAACATATAAGAGGAGTGCGGTACAGTGATGACTTTTTGTTGAAGAAATGTCAAAAATTAAATCAGTAAAAATGCATAAACAATATTTAAAGCATAATCTTTTGGCAGTTTGAACTAGTGCTCATTTGAAAAATATGTTATAATGACTTAAATGCTTCTACGGTATAAACAAAGAGGCTGTTGAGGGAACTTCTGAATCATTCAAACATGGTGACGATAATAATCATCTCGGCGATCTGATTTTGAACAGGAATTACGATTCAATGGAAGTACATTAAAAGTAGATGGGTTTGTTGATTTCAGAGATAATACACTAAAAGAGGCAGAACACCAACTAGCAAATAAATCTCTAATATTCATTTTTGTTCCACTATTGCAAAACCGGACTCAACTCATTACGATATATAAAAGTACAAATTCAACCCCGCGGAAATATATTCGGCAAAATTTTACTTCAAATCATAATGCAAGTGGATAATGCGGTAATATGCGTACTTGGTTTTGATTCAGACGTTAGTCAAACAGAAAGGCTTGGCCATGCTTAGGAATAACTGGGCAACACGGCAATGTGGCATCTAGTATTCCTCACCCATCAGAAAAGGAGAGAAGGCTTTGGCCATATATATTCTGAAATGATATACTGAAATGCATTCATTCATTCCATATCATTCAGTCCACATACTAAAATGCATTAAAATAACTTAATTACACCATGGCTTACACAACTCGTAAATTCAACGCCGCAGTAACAAACGATCGCCATCAGGTTATATCTTGAGTAAGATCAAGCTAGTTTTTACCACAAACACCTATTTCGCGAAGACCACTTCTAATATTGTCCTCCCAACGTCGTGTCAGTCTTCCTAACGCTCTCTTTCCATCTGGATTTCCAGCCAAGATGGAATATAGTTTTCATTTATCTCCCATTCAAGGTACACGACCTGCCCATCTTAGTCGCCACAATTTAATTATTCTGTCTCAAAACCTTATTTTCAAACACTCATAATTTGTGTTCACTTGTTAAACTCGTACTCCAACTTTAGCAGCCGTAAAATATTATCGACAAAATAACTGTACTGTATATTTTGACTTTCAACTTCCGTTCAAGGTTTAAATCTCACCTGCGGAATGGATAATTTAGTTGAACATTTTCATTATAACACGTACAGCACATATAGGCCTAAATGAGAATACGAAAATGAGTATATGAGTAAATCAGGTTTCAGCTGAGGATTTCGATAACAATGATTTCCTCAAAAATGATATGTTCTATCTTAAACCATGAGCATGCGAAACAAACAAAAGTTGTCCACGCAGACCAAGTTTTCACAAAGCTTACTTCGAATAGTAGTTGATAAAATTTCTATGAAATATATGACAAATATCGTATTCGTCATAATTGTGAAGTAATATCTCGCGGAATTGTGAAGTACTACATCTGAAAATGGTGGCTGGGCTAAGTAAAAGTTGCCTAAAAGATATGAATTGTTCGGCTAGTTCCATAAATATAAAAATATACACATACCTGGGTGCTGACTACGATTTAAAATAATGGAAGCCGACACAAAATTTTGAAAGACGTAAGAAACGCATATTATACACTTTTTATTTTTCTACGTCTGGGAATAACAGCTAAAGTTAGATTAAAGGATAAGAAATGAAGTGAATCCACTGATTCAGTAAAATTATTTCTGCGTCTGGCCACAGCAGCCTATTTCTTTAAGACTTTCTTTTTATTTCGCAAAAGAGCATAAGTTAACTAAAATATTTCAGCTTGATAGATAAACGAAAAGTGTATAAGAAGCATACGTTCCATGAATGTTATCTAAAAGTATATATTCCAACAATAATTTGAAACAAAATATATTCCTCGCTTCAAATAGAAATGAACACTTACCTCTACTGCTGGGGGCTCTCGGTTCGATTTCACATTATACCATGAAAGCTTCGTGACATACAATCATTATCTGTTTTCCCACTTTCTTCATTCCACCAATTCTCCCATTCTCAAAATCAACGGCCTGGCCCAAAGTTCTCTAAAGACCATAAATAAAGTAATAATTTGAAGGCAAAAGATAATTAAGTTAATAAATCTATATAGCCTATTCACCTTTATACTGTCCTACCCTATCTCGGCCAGAGCCTGACATGCCTTAAGCTTATAAGAAAATATTCATTTTCTATTTCTCATAATACTTGATGTAAAGTAAAACTAGCTAGTTCTTCCCTATGCTGCACTGATAAATATGTCCTTAATCAATGCCAATACTTATAGGAAACCCGTTAAATAAATATATGTTTAGTAATCAGCAAGGTAGAGATTAAATAATCCCTAGCGTGTCCCGGGTTCAGTTCACGGTATGGTTTCAAAGCTTCTGCTTTCAGTCAACATTAAGATGCCATTCATGAACTGCTATCAATAAAAATGAAGGCAATCACACTGGTAATGCTTTTTCTCTGAAAATTTCGCCAAATTTCTACTTTCACTTATCTATTACAATCAAATTGAATACTAAAATCTGCTTCGTAATACTTAGGCAGGCTCAAAGGGTAAAAATCATTAGACATAGCACTATAACTGAAAAATATGTTTTCCCCCATTCACAGAAAAAATATATTTAATTTCCAAACAACAAAACTATCCACGTTAATCTTTGTGTCCCATTCTTAGAACAATATATTCAGCTAATAAAAGGCACTGGTAAATCACAATTGGTTCACCTACACCTTCAAGCAAAGCATCATCATCCTTGTTCTTAATATTTTCACAAGCATTCGTAAGCTCGCCAAGTCTGCATTAACGAACTGTAGGCAGGCAAGTTCGAGTTTCGTTCACGGCTAATACTGATAATTAATAGTCTACTTCCAAATGGAACAAGTCACTGTAGTTTCATGCAAAAGTCATCGTTTCACATTATGGAGGGTCGAAAATAATTTTAACAACTGCAACCATTGACAATAATGCAAATTAAAAAGAAAAACTATATTTTATTTGAATTCTTCCATTACCTTAACGTGTCAGTCCTGAGTTCAACTCCCGGCGCTGACATCAAATTTTACCAGTTTGAGTCTACAGTAAGACACAATCTGAATTATCATGGAATTACACAAGTTCCTTCCGATATCCTCTCCACTACCCTATTCCGGCTTCAGTTCTATAGGCCACAGTCAAACATATTAAAAGAAATAGCACATCAGATCTCACAATAAAGTTATAAATTCAACAAAATTATGTTAACATAGAGATTCAATTATAAATACCGTAGTATGGTTAAAATTAAAATAAAAGAAGGAATCCCGGTTGAGACATAAATATTTCTGATTCTTGATATTAGCTATGTGATCCAAAGGCCATCCTACAACATTATCTTCAACATATCACTATCTAATAAAACTGTAAAATAATTAAAATTCAAAGCAGAGTGGATCAATCACTTCTCAAACACAACATCTGTTAAACAGTAAAGCCAAAGGCTCCGTTCATAGTATTTATATAATTGTAAATTCTTCCTAAATTTTCTTTATTATCGCTCATCAAAACTAAATTCAAAAAGGTCGCCCGGAAGGATTCGAATCTGTTTATCTTTTAAAAGCTTTTCCGTAAAGCACCGCAGGTCTATACATTTCTCCTAATGGTTAAGACAAGACCTCTCTTTTCAATTCATGACTAGTTGAAAACAGAAAGAAGAAAGGCACCGTTGAAGCTCTAAAACATATCGTAATGATCCTTTGCAGGTCATATAAATTCCGGTAGAGCAGAATCGAATTTAAGGGTCACTGTGAATAGAACAAGACTTGATTTGTGTTTTCCCAACACCAATTTATTATAAAAGTTTCCAATATATGTATAGTACAATATTTCACTTAGTCCGATTTTGATGCTATGTTGCTAAGTGGTTCACTTCTTTTTGTATATTTGATTTGTCATGGACTCCGTATCAAGTCCCAGGTATAGTTGGTTGTTTGCTTCTATGTTTGGTCCCGTACCAGGTCCCAGAATTATAGAGGAGAAGTGACCACTGTAAAGATAGTGATGCAGGACTTCTATTGTTGGTCCTTTTTATAATGGTTTCTTCTTTTTCTTCTGTAGGTGTGTCTTATTGCTTCTTTTTTCCACCGCCAGAGTTTACTTGTTGTCTGCTACTTTGTGTTGACATAAACATCTTTGTGTGTTTATGTCACACTAGCCTATTGACACAGTTTCTATCTCATTACGATATTTTTCTGACAGCATAATAAAATAATTGTCGAATCCTCATAATATACAATATCGACCCAAAAATGTGTTTTTTAATTTTCAAAAGCATTTATAACTGTGTTTTGCATTTTCTTCTCCTTTCTGTCGCAACCAGATGGTTGAAATAAAGTAATTAGGTCTTGGTCACAATAAATGCAGTACCCAAAATTTTCTAAAATTTCCTTATTCTTCTTTTACTGGTTCTTACCGAAAAAGAACTCTTTTCCTTTTCCGAAAAAGGCTTCATCTATAAACCAACAATCATAAATCTCAGCTTCCGTTGTCAACTTACAAACAAAACAAATACAAACAAAGATCAAACTAATCACATTGTGAGTATTACAAGCAAAATTCCATAATATATTAAATTGCTAGGGATACCGAGAGTACACCCACTTAAATCTGTTTTCAACGTCTTTTCACAATAACTTACTTGCAATAAAACAATTACGGCTTGCTCACAATAACCCTCTGGTTTATTGCAATATTCAGATAGGAGTCCTTCTCAAAACGGGTGTTTACAATGAAAAAAAGAAAAGGTTTATTGAAATCTCGCTTCGAAAGAAAAAACTGATAGCGTTCTTTCTTGTCGCCATTATGTTTTATTAGATGTCCGCCGAAAAGGGATTAAGTAGAAAGAAGATATAAAGGTAAATACCGTTTTCCACCGGGATGTGATCTATACACACCTACACACTTAAATGCCAAGAAAAGTCGGGGAATGTTTCAACACATTTCCCCCAAGAACCGAAGTTATAAAACAAACAAATATTCCTTCAATCACAAAAACTGCAAAATACAAACAACTCCGCGCATTCGCAGTTTGTTAACCCCAAACCATCAAAAAGCGTAAAAGTAAAAATTAGTTTTATAAGTTGTCTTAGTTAGCAAATTCAATGGAAAATCTGTTTCGCGCAATTAGGGCGAATGTATGACCATTCTCCGTCAAAACAAAATGAATATTCCCACCCCAAAAATAAATCTAATTCCTTAATAAAAATCCATATGCTACAGCCTTATATGTTTTTTCCGGCCTCTTCACATCAGGTTTAGCGGGCGACGGCGGGCAACCACGGCGGTAATTGACACCGGGGCTTTGGCGACAACAATACAACAAGATGGTGGCTTTGAAATGTGGCTAAATATTAAAAATAATAATTTTAAAAAATAATTCATTGTTTATCACGTATATCCTCCACTACAACCTTCTAAGCTCTAGTGGACCTTCCCTTACTCCTCTACATTAGCTGATACCATCCAGAGCCTGCTACATACATTTCTAAAAGCCATAAAACCAGTTTCAAAACCGGTACAAAATAAACCCTGAAATCTACTACTATTCGTGCTTCATTGTAGCATTTTCTCAGGAATATATTTCCGAACACTCTTTCTCGAAGAATTGATACAGCACCATGCAAACTGGAAACCGTAATGGGGTAGTTTTCCGTAGCAATACCGACTCATTTCAAGATTCTCAGTAACGAAAAACGCAACAGCCTCTATTAGTTTTCCCCCAGAACATTTCGGTTCAACCAGAGTTTCGCAATCAACATACACGTATTTATAAGTATCCAAAAACCCTATAAACGACTCAAAACGTTTTCCATTATACGCATATCCCAGCGAGATGCTGAGCTGAGCGATCTTATATCTGTCGTCTCATAAAATATTATCGCATAAAACTTACTCTTACGAACTCAGTAGAGAATTTCCTCTTAAATTAAGGATCCAATAGCACGAATTAAATCATTCTAAGTAGTCTTGCTTATGTAAGTTCCATTTCTCGGTGCCGACTGAAGTTGCTCTTTCAACACGCCAAGGCAAGTAATTTCTTGCGATGTTTTGCTTCATTTGAATTCTGAAACGTAAAAAAAGTAAGGCCTACTATTTTAGGTTTTATTTTACATTAAAGTTGAAAAATCAAGATCTCCAACTTCGGTATGTGTTTTTTATTTTGTTTTACAACAAAATGTATCCTATCGCCCAGATCGCCCCTTCCAAGAATAGGCCTATACGTATATACAAATGAAAGTAAACTCACACACACATTTTGTTCAAGAATGAAAGATTAAAGACCAAAGAACCCCATACTCTGACATTGCATGTTATGTACATATCTTTATGCACATATTTTGTGTATATATACAAAATATGTATATATACAAAATATGTATATATACAAAATATGTATATATACAAAATATGTATATATACAAAATATGTATATATACAAAATATCTGGTGTAGTAAAAAGTAATCCATTATTTTTGCATGACATTGAAGGCTTGAATTACCATAGTTAGAATGATCCGATTTAGGTCACATATGCGCCGTTTTGTTCGATAACGTGTTGCCATTTGGAAGGTAATATCATGATGCCTCTCTCATAGAAGCCCTTGTCCCTCCCTATTGGCAAAAAATTGAGAGAGTCGATTTTCACAAGCCTCTCTTGAAGCGAATTTTTCACCAGCAAACGTGTTCGCCATGGACAGGAACAGATGGTAATCACTCGGTGCCAGGTCCGGACTATAAGGTGGATGCATAAGAACCTCCCAACCAAGCTCCCGGAGATTCTGGCGAGTCACTATCGATGTGTGTGGCTTGGCGTTATCCTGGTGGAACGCCTCTCCTATTGGCCAAAGCTGGGCGCTTCTGAGCGCTTGCTGCCTTCAGACGGTCCAATCGTTGACAGTATAGTTCCGAGTTAAGGGTTTGGCCGTAGGGGAGCAGCTCATAGTAGATAATTCCCTGCCAATCCCACCAAACACACAGCAAAACCTTCCTGGCCGTCAATCCTGGCTTGGGCACCGTTTGCGCCGGCGCACCGCGCTTCGACCACGACCGTTTTCGCGTGACGTTGTCGTAAGTGATTCACTTTTCATCACTTTTCATCACCAACCGCTTCAGAAATGGGTCGCTTTTGTTGCGATTCAGCAGCGATTCGCAAATGGAAATTCGGCCCATGAGGTTTTTTTGCGTTAACTCGTGTGGCACCCATACATCAAGCTCCTTGTGTATCCAGCCTTATGCAAATGGTTCCACACGGTTTTTTGTGCAATGTTTATCTCTTGGGCAATCGAAACAGTGCTTACATGACGGTCGGACGCGACAATGTCCATGATTTTATCGACATTTTCGACACTTGGCCTTCCAGTGCGTGGTACATCTTTGACGTCAAAATTACCGGAACGGAATCGACAAAACCAAAATTGCGCGTGATTGGTTGTTACAGTATCAGGACCATAAACACTATTCACATTTATAGCCGCCTGGCTTGCGTTTTCGCCTTTATCGAAGAAAAACTGTACAATATAGCGTATTTTCTCTTTGCTAGTGTCCATTTTGACGCGCGCTCACACACCAGATATGTACATAAAGATATATATATATACATAACGTGCGATGTAAGAGTACGGCGTTCTCTGGTCTTTATTCTTTCTTTCTTTAACGAAGCGAAAACAGAAACAACAATGTCTAAGACTATCTCTCTGGACGTTCTTTTCAAACCCACATTCAACTTTTTTTCTCCTCCAGACAAGGACTAATTAGAACTTCCAAACAGACTAAAATTCGAAACTTACCTGCATTTCCCCCTCCCTCCTTCTGCTTAACATCTCCAAACACTCGAATGCGCGATCCAATTAGTCTGATTTGTAGCATCGTTCAAATGTTAAACATTTTTATTTTTCAACTTTCGAAGCGACGTTCAGATTCAATACAAGGAGTGTGAGGGTTCAGGATTGCTAGTCGGGATCTCATTAGTGACTCCGAATCCGAGCAGTTGGTAGGTCTGAATTTCTACGAAGTTAAAATTTGAGGTGGGATGGGGAACGTCGTTCCCACAAAGGCTGAGCGAACTAATTTATGATTTCCTGTTCAAAATTCGACCTCCAAGTTCAAACTTTGTCATTTGTAACCTTTCTAGAGGCATAAAATGTAACGATACCAACAATTGGCTTCTACTACAGAATGGCGCGGGGTGTAGAAAACCTTTTCTTTATGTTTCATGTTTTTTTTTTTTTTTTTGCTTTGTCTTTATATAAAAAAGTAGGGAAATGTAAAAAAGCCACCTTCTTCATATGTAGGGAATATTTCGAAAGCTTCGAAATGTCAATTTATATCTAATCACTGTGTTCCAAGCGCTGGAGCTCTGGACTTCAGATCGGCAATTGGAAGGCACGTAGGTTCGAGTCCCACTGTCAACAATTCTGACTGAAGCTTCCCAGGGTTTCCAGAGCCCTGGCCGATAACTTCCCCCAACTTCTACCGAATCAATACAAATTCAAATGAGTGTCCACTATAGGGTATTCACAAACTAACATGTTATTCTAATTAATGTAGGTAGAAGCTTACCTGAAGTATATTGTAATAATAATAATAATAATAATAATAATAATAATAATAATAATAATA
>JAGDQP010009543.1:43349-58628 GCA_022664845.1 Lepisma saccharinum
AATAATAATAATAATAATAATAATAATAATAATAATAATAATAATAAACAGATAATAGAATCCAGATAATTGGTTGTTTTTAATTGTGAATGGGAGAGGAAGAAAATAATAAAAAGTTACATTAGATAAAATATACACTGACTGACCAAAAAGTTGCTACCATGCTGATAATTGGTTGTTTGACGTATTGCTACCATTGGGGGCAAGTGCTACCGCTGCACAAATCGTAATTATTACTATAGTTTAAAGTATTACTTCCACTCGCTCTGTAAAATGCCGAGAATTGTAGATATTTAATGTACTACTACCACCCTTTGTCACCGCTGGCTCTACAAAATCCTAAAGGCTGTAAAGGTCAAAATTTAAGTAGTATTCTGGGGACACTATAAAATTTCCAGGATTTTAGGATTATCCTACTCTTGCAAATACTGTTTTTGGTGCAAAACATCGAATAAAAACTGTAAGAAAACCAACAAAGATCTGTCGAATTTTGACCGTACCAAGAAAAACGCGATCACATGAAGTAAGGCATATAAGACACTTACCTGGAAACTCAAAAATAGTCCCCACAAGCATCAATGATCTTTCTCCAATACTCGGGCAGACTATGGAACCCTAGGTGGTAGAACCCAGCGGAACGTGAAACAAAGAAGTCGTCCGGTACGTGTATAACTTCATCGAGGGTCCGGAACCATTCTCGTCGAAGACAGTTGTCTAACAAATGGTAATCCGAAGGTGCAATGTCAGGTGAATATGGAGGATCTATTACTGTTTCCAAATCAATGGTGACCTTATCAGTAATTTAATATGTGACTTCGCGTTGTCCTGTAACAGAATAGCAGCTCTGCGATTCACAAGCTCTGAGTTCAGAGGTTTTCGTTTTTCATGTAGACGTTGCAATTACTGAGATCACACAGTTGTATTGATTGCCTGACCATGTGGCAGCAGTTTGCGATGCACGATACCCCGAGCACTCCACCAAACACAGCATAATCTTGTGTTTATGCAGTGGTGGTTTTGGTTGTTTGAAAGCGGGGGTTCATGTTGTGCGAACCAATGATAACAACGTACCGTGGAGTATCGTAAAGAACCCACTTTTCAGTTCTCATCACAGGTAAGCACAATGTACAGAATCGGATCCTTCCCCTGACGCGACAGCAAAGAAACATGCATTTTGCATTTGTCGCTTTCTGAGCCATAGTCAGTCCCTAGCCGACTCATGTCAGAGTCGAACCCTTTGTCCCACTTTATACCGTTTCCCAAACTGATCGAGGTGTTGCCAAATCGTTTCTGCACTGCAGTTGAACGTTTCTCACAATGTTTTACACATTTGGCCATTGTCGGACTCAAGATATGCCTTAAGTGCCCTGTTGCCTATATGCCTTGTGGACGTCTTGAAACTTCCTGGACACGTCTGGAATACTTCTCCGAAACCTCATTCTGGGGGATTTGAAAAATAGCTACATGAATGATATCACATCATTCCAAAATAAAATAAAATAACATTTGAAAAAATAAGAAATTATGAATAAATTAGCGACTTTAATCAGTGATATATCGAATGTCGAAGATTATAGCAAGAAAACATTTTAACTAGTTAGCATTAATTTATATCAGAAAACAAAGACAGAAGATTTCCTGTTAGAAAACAAAATTTCTTAGATAAAGTTTGTGTTGTGACTAAAAATAAAGTCCTCAATCGTGGCCTACTCACGCGATGGAAAAGATGTATGGAAACTGGATGCGTGATACTTTTGTCTGGTTATTTCACGACTGATTCACAGGAGTCATTATGAGACTTACAGAACTACAAAACTAAAAATCAAATTGTTCGTGAATAGCTGCATCGAGTGCTATCAATTTCCACGGCAGAAAGCGAATGAGAATTTTCTCTTATGATTTTACGGATGATTTTAGATATAATGAATGTTAAAATATTGCTCAACATGTTATTAATTAATGTCGATAGTCCGCCGTTAGATGAACTTAAAGTACAGGAACTCGTTAATTCCTCGGTAAAGGCTGGTCATCTTTCAACTAAAGTACTCAACGAAGTACCACGAACATCACAAAGATGAAAGGAACCAAATTCTAGACATATTTTAAGGGCTCCCTTTGTTCTTTGATTAGCTTTCTAGAAGAACGAACTGCTATCAATACTCAGATAAAAAAAGTACGTTCTAAAGCATAAAACTTAACATGATTAATTGATTATACAATTATGTCCGTCTTTCGTGTTTTCATTTTTGATGCTTTTACAACGTTTCTTTTGTGGGTATAATTAGGTGTAATTGTGATTACATAAATTTAAATTAATACGGCAATAATCTAGGAGTGCGGCAGAATTGCTAGTACACTAAGCCTTGTTAATTCGGAACACCGGTTTATCCGAAACCATTTTCAAAATAATAATAATATATATTTTCGTCACTTCTGTACATCGCATACAAGTAAGCGAGCCTAATTATTTATCTGCAGTGAAAATGTGCTGTATGGTATTTGCACTCAATTTATTATTATCATTATTTCTTTTGTAAAATAAACAATTTTGTTACTTTATTTCTGTATTTATAGGCGCTTATAACATGAATAACCGTAAATCTGGTTTATCTGGAAAGGGTCCGGTCTCTTCATGAACTTCAGAACATTAAAACGTGCACTGGATGTGTGAAAATAACTAGCAGAGAGTACAACTTCTTTATGGAACATACGGATAACGGAACAGCTCAATTTCTAGATATGCACTCCTCCACCTCCTCCCCAACTTAAAGTATTTCAATTTCTACACAGCTACCAGGTGTATGCATAAGTAGTTTCCGGTTTACCTAAGAGATGGCGCCAGCGAGAAGTACGCAGCGTATTCATTTGACATATATGTGATTTTGTTCGTCTGACATTAAACCACAAACACACACAAGTTGAATCCGCCAAACACTAGCGAACTTGTTTTATCGTTCAGTGATCATGTCGAAGTTTGTGCCTGAAAAAGAACATTTGCGGCACGCATTGCTTTCCTTATTTAATCAAAAGAGAAAGGCTGTTGAAAGTCATCATGTGCTGGTAGAAACATATGGTGAACACGCTCCATCGATTAGAACATGTGAGACATGGTTTCGACAATTTAAAAGTGGTGATTTCAATATGAAAGACAGTGCGCGCTCTGGTAGACCACAAAAGTGCGAAAACGAGCAATTGCAGGTGTTATTGGAGGATGACCCAACTCAAACTCAACAGCAATTGGCAAAAGCATTAAATGTGTCACAAGAAACAATCAGCAGACGCTTACGAGCAATGGGGAACATCATTAAACTGGGTAAATGGGTCTCAGACGATTTGAATGAACGTCAAATGGAAAATCGCAAAGTCACTTGTGAAATGCTGCTTCAACGCCACGAAAGAAAATCCTTTTTTGTATCGAATTGTGACGTGTGATTAAAAATGGATTTATTTTGAAACTCCGAAGCGGAAAAAATCGTGTCTTTCACCTGGCGAAGCCGGTCCTTCAACACCAAGGCCAAATCGCTTCGGCAAGAAGACCATGCTTTGTGTCTGGTGGAACCAAAGCGGTATTGTGTATTATGAACTCTTGAAGCTCGGCGAAACCGTTAATGCACAACGCTATCGACAACAAATGATTAATTTAAATCACGCATTGATCGAAAGGCGACCGGATTGGGCCCGAAGACATGGCAAAGTGATTGTGTTACACGACAATGCGCCGTCTCACACAGCAAAACCAGTGAAAGACACCTTGAAATCGCTTGGATGGGACATCCTTCCGCACTCGCCGTACTCCCCAGACCTGGCGCCATCTGACTATCATCTTTTCGCATCAATGGAGCACGCGCTCGCAGAGCAGCACGTCAGCAATTTCGAAGACGTTGGAAAATGGCTCGTCGAATGGTTTGCCGCAAAAGACAAGCAGTTTTTCTGGCATGGTATGCATCAATTACCTAAAAGATGGGCGAAATGTGTAGAAGCCGATGGCCAATATTTTGAATAAAACAAAATTAATTTCTCTTGAAAATTACGTGTTTTCTTTACCACAAAAACCGGCAAAAACTTATGCATACACTGGTATATATCTACAATGCTAACTTTCCTTGTATTAATTTCGCATATGAAAAGGTTCAACTGGAACTGCGGGTTTTTACTCCAGTCTACTCTATTACATAGCAGGCGTGTGGTTTTTCAGCTCACTGTTGTATCTTTAAATATTTCAAGCAGTACATTCATCTCACAACAGTAGTTTCTTTAATACAATGGACCAATAAAATCATAGTTAAATATACATTTCCGTGAATGAAACAGCAAGAAGATGCTATTCTATTGCATACAAGGGAAGGGAAAAATGGACCGAGTTCGGAGCAGATTATATTGCAGAATTAGTGTCACTGTGGCATATGTTGGTGATAAATTTGATTTGCAAGACACTACTATCAAGAATTCATAGGCAATATATATACCTACACGAACATGAAAAAAATAAAAATACGTGAATTGATTGTTGTGCTACTTTCTGTCTAACTGAGTGGAAAACCAGTTCAGGCCTGTTTAGAGAAACAACTTTATAAATTAAGAATATTGTATTAAAAGCGAGTCATGGAACAATATTGGCCTCAAGGTTAACTTTTTTCTTTCGTTCTCATGGTTTTGCAGATGTTTTTATAAGAAAAAGTAGAAATTTCCTCATCAAGTAAGTTGTGAATGTCATTTAATGGCGTATATGTAAAAGTATATTTTATAGCTGAAGGGTACTGATTCATTGTCAGGACTTTTTTTTTTGGCTGCGTTGAAGTTCCTTAAGGGCTTGAAATACACATGTAACTCAATCCAACGTTTTTGTTAATGTCAAGATCTTTACTTGCATAATTCAACACTGATGCAATATTGTACAGTCACGAAATAAAGTAAATGGAGGTTGGAGCTATAAGAAATAGTAGTATTTTCCTCAAGAAGAATTGTTGCACTGTACGCCTCATAGGCAACCAACACGACAGTATAAATATGCGCGAAAACATGACGTGCCAGGATATTCCTCCATTTGGAGCAAGAAAGAATTGACTTGTTCAGCATCATGTAGAGAACCACAAGAGAGTTAGAGAGAAATTCAATCCTTATCTTGTTCAAACAGAGAGAGAGAAAGACAGAGAGAAAGCATGGAAGAAGACGAGGAAAGAGCGAAAAAAACAGACAAAAGAAAACATGGAAACAGGGAAAGAAAAATGGCGCAAGACATGGAAATAAATGACATTTGAACGATTATAAACACACAGTCTGCGTCTCTCTCCCCTTGCCCCCTCCCCTCTAGCTCTGTCTTCCGGTTTTCTCCCTGTGTTGGATAAATATCTGTCAGTACCTATCACGAACAGGATTTACTGCGCTTAATTCCTAGAAGAAAATATTTGGAATCTCGCTCGTGTAATCGATCCAGAGACCTTACGAATGAGAGTATCACACGCTGACTATTTAGCTACACTGACCATAACAAATGTGTTGTTTAATCATACATTAAACTCGCTACCTTCAGCGAGTTATATATATATATATATCCTAGATCTCAGAACTATTGTTCACGAAAGTAAATCCTATTTGCTGGTGAAGTGAGCCGCATGGGGCGCAGCCAACGGTTAGCGATGGGCATACGCAATGTAGCACTTTTGCGTATGCCCACCGCTCACCGAAGCATCCCCCCGCCCCCGAGTTCCATTTTTAGTTACCAAGCGTTAGTTTAGGTAAAGTCAGGTTCGCACAAACAGATGGAAATGTATTTTGAAAGAAAGAAACGAAAACGTAAAGTTAAATAACCGAACCTGACCTTACCTAGCCAACCCTCACCCATGATCACTAATTTTATATAATCTACGACAAATCGAAGAAAGCAATTATTAACGATAAATATGAACTTAGCAAAATATTTTTAAGACAAGAAGAAAAATCTTGCCTTTTTTTTCTCAAAAATGCACTTTTTAAAACAATATTGAAAATGCAAGAATTTCTAATAAATTCCTATTTATTATTACCGGTTGGGATTGGCGAATAAGTGCGTCGTCACATGGTGGGATTTAATTTATTGAAAGATAGTTCTGAAATCGAGGATATATATAAATAACCCACTGAGGGTAGCAAACTTAATGTCTGATTTAACAACACATTTGTTATGGTCTGTGTAGCTAAATGGTCAACGTGAGACTCATTCGTAAGGTCTCTGGATCGATTCCACGAACAACATTCCAAATATTTTCTTCTAGGAATTATGCGCAGTAAATTCTGTTCGTGATAGGTACTGTCAGAGATTTATCCCGCACAGGGAGAAAAACAGAAGACAGAGCTAGAGGGGGTCAGGGGGAGGGAGACGCAGACTGTGTGTTTATAAGCGTTCAAATGTCATTTATTTCCATATCTTGCGCCATTTTCTTTCCCTCTTTCCTTGTTTTCTCTTCAATGTTCTTTCGCTTTTTCCCCCTCTTCTTCCATGCTTTCTCTCTGTCTGTCTGCTTGTTTCTCTGTCTCTCTCTCTCTCTGTGTGTGTGTGTATGTGTTGGAACAGGACAAGGATTGGACTTCTGTATAACTCTCTCGTGGTTCTCTACATGATGCTGTACAACTTGATTCTCTCTTTATTCAAATTCGAGGGATATCCTGGCATACCATGTTTTCGCGCATTTTGTACTACCTTATTGGTTGTCTAACTATGAGGAGTGCAGTGTAACAACTCTTCTGGAGGAAAATGCTACTGTTTCGTATAATTCCAACCTCCATTTACTTTAGTTCGTGACTGTACTATCATAGCTAATATAATCTTTGCATGACTTTATTATACACGATTTTTCTCTAAGTCTAGAAGATAGGCCACCAAACTCACGTAGAGGGGGAATGTGTGATTCTGAAAGTGTGTGCGTGAACGAGCAAGGGTTGAAATTTTCTTTACTTTAAGAGTAATCATTATCGCATGACCTAGCTTCTGGAAAGATATTTATGGTTTCTTGTAGTATGTAGGAAATAATGAAAAAAGTCGTAAGAGAATCGCATTTGAAGCACCAAAACAGGGAACCTAACGCAATATTTACTTTAGTTGGGCCATTAGTTGAAATTTACTGAAAGATATAATTTAAATTGTCCAGTAGAAAAGATCCTTGCTGAACATGGAGAAACGAAAATGAACGTTGAAACCTATGGTTACTAGGTAACAACGTTATGTACGAAAGACAAGATAAAACGTCTGTTTCTATCAGTTCTTAAAAATGGGGCACGATATTCATAACATTTCTGATATGTTGTTATTTACGTTACAAAGAAGATGTTTTTAGCAAAATACACAAAATATGTTGCGTGCTAAGTTATAGTAAATGTAATTCAACAGGTACAAATAAAAGAAAGAATCTTTGAGCCTCATATGGAGAATAACTGGGATAAATTAAGATCTTTCTCTTTCCAGACAAATATTTTTGTGTGTACGTGTGTGTGATATACGTAGATATGAGTATGTTTCGTTCCAAACGGCCATAATACCTCAACTTTGGAGAATGTTGGTTTCGTATTCGGGAGGTCCTTGGTTCGGTTCCAGCGGCTGACTGTCCTGACTTAGGACTTCCCAGTGTTTTCCTCAGCCACACCAGGTATGTATTGGGATGGTACCTTCAATTTAAGACCTGGACGACTCCCTACCGCATTTCACAAAACTTTATCTCGGAGTGATCCATAGGTGCCTAAAAGCTATAAATCAGATGCAAACCCATCGAGTATAATATATAAACCTGTCGCCCTGTTAATCGGCATATTGCTTCTTAATGCCGTGTAGATGGATCGACATTGAGAGCGAGATGGATCGAGTGGCCGTAGCTCAGTTGCTATAGCGTTGGCTTAACAATCGAAAGGTTCTAGTACTACCATCTATACTGACTGAGGTACAGTACTGGGCCACTTTCCTCACGACATGAATAAACTAATGTTTATAATAAACCGCAGAAATAGAGTAAACACACACACACTCACATAATGACAGAGAGTGTGTGTAGGAGAAGGAATGAGTAAGAAAGAAAGGAAAAAAGGAATCGACGAAGTCATGGAAAGAAAGACAACGAACGATAGAGAAAGATCAATGAAAATACTGAAACTAGATTGATTTATGCTTATCATAAAGGACAAACGCAAACACACGGTTTACTTTCTGATTCTAGTGACGCTTGTTCTTTCTCCAGCCCAAGAAGAATCTCTGATTGAGTTCTGCAAATAGTTGAAGCTATCATTTTAGTCGAGAAAACATGACGCTGACTGGGGATCGAACCCGGGCCGTACGATTCAAAGGTCAAGACAGATCCACTGCAATACACATTTCACTTCTAAAAATCTACGCAACACATGTTACAATTGTTCTGTATTAAGGAAATACAAGGAAACTGGACGTTTCAGTTCAATGACTTCTTCGTATTTGCACTGCTAACACAGATACTTTATTTTGCATCTTCCAACCAATACTCGTTGATCGTCGTCGTCTTCTTTTTCTATACCGACATTCTTACCAAAGGGAATTCGGTTCGCTTTTTCCACATTCATTAGTATTCGACGTTGACGAACAGAAGTGTATATTTTATTGTTCAATTTCACTTTGTAGAAAAAGATCTTTGGTAAGAACGGGTTCCAACCTATATTACCAACTTTTAATACTCAGAACTCTGACATCGTTCCACTGGACTAGGCTATTTAGCTGAAGCTAAACCTCCAGAAATACCATTACTACTTTCAGTGGCCGGTTTCTAAAAACATTTGGACTAGTATTAATTGGAATAGTACTAGTACTATTAATAGTATGCACACTATTAATATCAATCCGCTTCACAAGTTCCTGTTTTTGAAACTTACAGCTGTAAAATACTAGCTACAAGTCCACGGACTAGCATCACAAGTGAATGTGACTAGTATTACTAGTGATTCTGTTTCTCAAAATAACAGTGTAGTCCTCTACACTTGTAACTCACAACTAAATGTCCACAAGTATCTGCAGACTTGTAGCGTATGTAGATGGATCGTTACAAGCCAAGATTTACTTCTTAAAGAAAATGTATAATTGATAAGAGAGTTTGGAAATGGAATTACGTGCATACATTTTTCAAATGCACTCCATTGTTTTAATATTATTATGGTGTGGTTCAACATCACACTAAAAATGCAATGTCTTTCCACCATAAATATTCATCTGATAACTGTGAGGCTGTAGTGAATCCAAAACGCACTTATATAAAATTTGTTATTTTTCTTCTTATTATTATTATTATAGTCTAAATCAAATTTGTTAGTATTTTTTTCCTGAGTTCAATATTGCATCAAAAAAATTGCGACAGCGATCCCAAATGACACCTTCTTATTCCATAATCGTGTCCGGTAAACTTTTCCCTCTTTCTCCTCCCTTCGTCTTGTCCTCACTGAAATCAGCAAAAATCATGAGCACGTTTTTTTAAAAAATAGATATGTATTACTATCGATCAAATGAAAGAATAAAACCGAGATGAATCAATATACATAAGTTGATGGAGGGAGAAATTTAAACATACAATGGAACATTGAAACCGGTGGATGTCTGTTACACAGAGGCAGCGAGAGAGAGGGAGAGAGAGAGAGATAAGATAAAGTACACATAAAAATATGGAATTTAAACGTAGTAAAAAGGATTAGGTTCCCACAGTATAAAGCTCAGTTGCCACAAATCTAACATCAAGATAGAACTGACTTTTGGATTTTATATTTTTTTCAGTGCTATTCAAATATATAAACGATCTTTAAAAAGTTTATTAAGTCAATGTCAAAATGGAGACCAAACTTGGTGGTCAGATTTCCAGTGAAACTCCAGAATTTTGAGAAACATCTAAGATAATGTTAAAAGTGTAACAAACATGCTTCGGTCGCGCGGGGTTCGTTTGCAAATTCGGTGGGGCTAATTAAACATACTGGTTCGGAATACTTTGTAATCAAGGACTCTGTCAGGATTTTCAGTTTGGGGGATGTAAAGTCAAAATTGGGAAAATGCAAGTAGCTTTGCAATGTTTCTATCAACTTTTGACCGCGAAAAAATGTTAAAGTTGGGGATACTCCCAAGGATTTGGGGCTGACACCCCACAGAGGAAGGGGTCTGGCCGAATCACTGATTGTAACCAACCCAGTAGATACCGTAGGCCATACCTTCCATTCCAGACTACTAATGTAAATTGAACATAAAAAGAAAATGTACGTATGAATGATAATTTTTCTGCTTAGTTTCTGTCAGAAAGAGCCAAGATTATAATTCCAAACTCTATCAAAATGAAAAGTTACAAATGTTCAAAAGCAATATTCGCATGTTTCTATAGGCATAGCAGACATTACATGTTGCACATTTCAAACGTGAAAAAAGAAACTCATTGAATGGTATGTTGATAAATTAAATTATATGGAAACGAATTTGGTGCCAAACTATAAAACTAAGCAAGAAAGTTCTGTTGCTTTTTCACCCACCACCTTCGAACATCGATGTGTCACCTAAGACGTACCTGGAAGATCAAAAATAGTCCCCATCAGTATCGACGACCTTCTACCAACGTTCTGGAAGACCATGGATTCCATCGCGGTAGAACTTGGTGGGCCGTGAAGCGAAGAAGGTATCAAGTGCATTTTGCACCTCTACTAGGGATTTGAACTGGCATCCTCTAAAATGATTGTCCAAGGAATCGAACAGGTGAAAATCGGACGGTGCAATGTCCGGGGTGTATGGCGGATGCAATAGTGTTTCCCATCCAAGGCGTAGAATGGTTTCCCGGGTCATTCTACCGACCTGGGGCTTAGCGTTGTCCTCTAACAGGAGGACCCCTTTGCGATTCAGATGTGCTGGCTCCAGAGTTTTGAGTTTTTCTTGAACAAGGCTCAACTACAGACAGTACACAATTGCATTGATGCTCTGACCAGCTGGTAGCAATTCCCGATGCACGATGCCGCGAGCAGTCCACCAAACACACAGGAGGACCTTCTTCTGGTGCAGTGCTGGTTTCGGTTGTTTTGGAACCGGTTCATGGGATGCTAACCAATGATGACGGCGCCGTGGAGCTTCGTACAGGACCCACTTCTCATTACATGTCAACACCCTGTCCAGAAATGGCTCCTTCCTCAGACGAGACAGCAAAGAAACACAGGTGTCTGCTCGCGTTGCCTTCTGGCCCGGAGTCAAATCATGTGGGCCCCATCGACCCAACTTGTAGTGCTTCCCAAGTTGATGGAGGTGTTGCCGAATGCTTTCTCCACTCACACTGAATTGTAGTCCCAGTTCCTCACATGTCTGACCACTGTTCGCCTCAATTGCTGCCTGAAGATTTTCATTTGGTACCTGTGTTGGTCTTCCTGCACGTGGTGCGTCTTCAAGTGTTTCGTCACCGTCCTTAAACTTGGTAAACCACCGCTGCACTGTCCGCGTAGTCACGGCACCCTCACCAAGGGCCTGGCATATTTTGCGCCCCGCTGCAGCTGCGTTTGACCACAGTTTGAACTCTTACAGCATACACGCCCTTAAGATGCTCTCTGGAGGTCCCATGTTCACTCTGTCCTTCCGCACGTTCACGGTGTAACTGAACTGCCACAACCAGGTAGTATGTTGGCTATACCCACACCAACAACTGACCTTCCCCTGATCTCCATTCGCATTCAACTCACGGTGTGAGGGCCAATTGAACACAGATCTCCACAAAAAGCGACAAAACTTTCTTGGTTCCATTTATAATATAAAAATAATTCTTCTCTTGAAATAGCAAAAAAGTAGGCCATTTTCTACTCCTGTCTAAAAATGTATCTTTCTAGACATCCCACTCTATATTCCATTTATTGTGAATATAACGTTTTAATAATTACCACACTAATGAACTAATGTTTATAACACTTCGCACAGATGGAATGAATACGGCAGACCTGAAACGGGGGTGTAAGATTTGAATGCATTCTGACGCTGTGATTCGATGTAGATCTGATAACCTGGAGAATGAAGGAGAGGTTTTAATTATTTCATTGCATTTGAACAGTGTTTGTTTCAGGGGTGACCAGGATCGGATATGTTACCCCGAGAACACGAAAAATACGACGCCGTTATTCCCAGTGAAATAGATTATCCAGACCGGGTTAATCGGGTTACCGGGTCACTTATGTTTGGGTCAGGCCTTATCACCGGGTCATCGAAAGTGGCCCGGATTTAGCTGTGGAACACGCACAAAAAGAGTATGTGTAAAGTAAGAGAAATATAAAGATAAATAGATAGAGAGAAGAAGAGAAAGACGCAGCAAAGACAGGATTACAATACATCAAGGGAGGAAGAGAGAAAGACCAATGAAAAACATGAAAACTATATTATGCTAAACAGCACACACACTAGATGTTACCTTTTTCACAATAAACCTTGTGTTGGTAAATGTTGAAATTAACACATAAAAATTGACAGATGCCGCGACCAAGACTCGAACCGGAATCTCCCAGTGGTAGTGGTGTAATTGGTAGCATACCTAGCCGGCAATTGGGAGATCCGAGTTAGAGTCCCGGTCGCGGCGGCTGTCAATTTTTCTGTGTGAATTTCAGCACATACACTGTTTACTCGGATTCTGACCAGTGATGCTTCGTAAGTTCTCAAGAACGGAGAGGAATCTCTGTTTGAATACTTCAGTGTATGCGAAAAAGAAACTGGCTAGTGGGGAATCGAACCCAGGTTTTCAAATTAGAAGTTTAGCACGATAGCGATACTCAACAGGTACCTCTATAAGAAACGTGCTTAACAAATCCTATAGTGTTTCTTTCTAAGAATAATAACATGAAAACAGGATACTTCTGATCAATGACCTATTCTTAACTGTCCTGGTAATCCCCTGAGTCTTGATTTGGACTTTTCCAACCAACATACGTAAATTGTCTTCCTCTCTATAGCGACTCAGGTGATTCATTCCACAATCGGAAATATTCTCCGTTTTGTATGAGAAGTGATGATTAGATTATTCACGATCGCTTTGTAAAAAATCCTTACCTTAAACAGTGTTTGAACCTATGTTGGCTTCCTTTCGTACTGAAATGTCCAACGCGTTTCCCGTACTCCATCTTCCCAACGAAAGACAGCAGCCGTGAATTACGAAGTTCAATGCGAGGAAAATGTAACATTGAATATATGTGTTACGTTTTGTCTGTATGTATTGTGTGGTAAGTAAACACACTGTATGCATGTCTTTTATATCATGTCGAATTATGAAATGAATATATTATGGCAGTTTTAGGAACAAATCCAGTTTAGGGTAAGTATTGACACATTAAGATACGATCATTTATTGTCTTTTACTTTAACGTAAACCAGCCTGAACGAAGCTAACATCACAAAAAATGTGATAAGCAAATGGAAAAGTTAAAACATCAATTAAAAGTTCTACTACACTACGTGCAATATGGCAAGTTGAACGTAACACAAATTTTTACTTTTGACAGTTTTTATTGTAAGTATAAAAAGTCGGCACTTGCAGGCGAATCGAACCAACAAACATGAGATTTCCTTCTCCGGCAAGTATCTCGCGATTGAATTTGATTCATCATCATATATCTATATTAGGCGAAAGTGTAGCTTCTTCTAAATTTTCGGATCGGACTTACTGATTGAAGTCACCTAGCATCAAAATTATTTCCAAATTTTCAACTTCTGTGGAATAAGAAAAGATAAAATCTACATGAACTTGCAATAATATTAGTGGTGTAGAACTTGCCTACATTGAATACTATCCAACGCATTCCTCATGGCCGAGGTCTTTCAGGTTATTGTACTTTTGATGCTGATGAGTATGGGATCGAATTCCATATTTTCCAACATTTTTTTTTTATTTTTTCCAGCTAAGTCGGAACGTTAAATTTTCGTTCTCTACTAATTATAAATGACGTTTACATTCAAAATAAGACAAATGAAGAAGAGAATAAAGCCAGTACGCAAACACAAAAACTATTTTTAAACATTATCAGTAATAATTGCCACTTCTAACGATGCCACATACATTTTTGGTTAAACTCTGTTCCGAACCACTGTGTTCAATAGTGCCCCACGGACATGAACCCATGTTTACGCGCACCAAGAAGTAAGTAAATATTTTGTGTACCGCTATACACAAGCTTATTCGGCAAAACCATATATAGTATAGATCCCGACTATTATGTATGCGTTGGACCAGGGTTTCTCAACCTGGTGGTCACGACTCCGAAGGGGATCGCGAGACGAGTTGTAAAAATAAATTTAATTAGGGTTTTGTAAGCTAAAATCAATAAATTTCAGAGAAGGTTTACTATTTTACTTGTTTTCATAATTACTAAAGGTAATGTAATCAGTTGAATAGTTTTTCTCAAATATAGTTAGGATATTTATTACCAAATACAGCAAATCAACTGTCATGTTTTCAAATGAAAGGAAATATTACAAAAAATCAAAAAGGACATAAATATTTAATACATTACGAAAGGTTGCACAAGTTTACTATGTTAGCGCAAAATGTGAGCCTATTTTGATTTAACCAGTTTCAAAATATCCTGTTCAATTTTTGTGATACATTTTCAGTCAAAAGTTAAGTACCCATCCTTCCATGCCTGGCGCTCTGCGGTGCACTCAGCCTCCTATTAAACTGAGTACCAGAGTGTCCTTGAGAAGGTAAAGGTGGTCGAGCGTGGGGCTGACCACTTCATGTGACTTCGTACCGTAAGTCGAGAATATGTTAAGCGCTACCTACACATCCTCCATGTGCCGTTCAAGACCGGTGTGTATCGCACAGGGAATAGTTTTACATTTACTTTTATTAATTCGTATAACTGAGAAACAGACAGGTAAATGCGGTAAATTTGCTACAATTGCTCACAAAACCCACTTTCGACACTGAAAATAATTCTGAAAAACAAAATTTTAACCCCCTTTTGGTGGTCCAAATTGAAAAATGAAGGAGATCGAGATCGAGATATGCTGCAGTATTTTATAAACAGAAATCAGTGTCTGACTTAATTTCTTGGTACTAAATTAATAAAATTAGACAAGGAAAAGTGGTCTTCTGAATAAACATTGCTTTTCCAATAAGCGAGATTCACTTTTCAGTTTGAATTCCCGAAAGGAGGATTACATTTTAGTTTAGGAAAATTATTCTCAGCATCAAAACTTCAGGGTCTTGTAAGCAACTGTAGAAGAAGTCATGAAAATAACTTGAAAACTTTCGATTTTAAGGCCTTGTTGGTGTGTGTTTGATTGCAATGATATCGGAGGACCACTATTAA
>JAGDQP010009544.1:0-17593 GCA_022664845.1 Lepisma saccharinum
CAACAGAAACAACCAGGCATTATTGTCAGCTAGCACGGAAGTCGAGAGACATGAGCGGAAAGCGCGGACTATCACCATGGGCGGAGGGAGAGGGAGAGTGTGGATGATGTGATGACATCGAAAATTTCTCAGATGCGGACGCTAAAATCACACCACGAGATTAAAGCCTGTGAGGTCGTGACTGAAGTTTTCTTTTTTTTACCCTTTTTCAGCATCCCTTGTCTTTAAAAAAAAAACCTAACCAACCCTATCCTTATGTCGTCGAACCAAAGGCCAAAAAGGAGAATCGCGCGCGAAGAGAGAAAAAGAGAATAAGCCGGATGCTGCCAAAAGTCTTAACACAAGCGAGCGTCAGATCGTGCCCTGAGTAGCTAACAGAGCGACGAAAGAGGGCGTTGAGCAGGAGGATGAAAAAGAAAGATTTTTTAAAAGTAGAGAATTTTGGAGTTAGGAGACTGAGACGGGATGAAGAGGGAAGACGGGGTACAAGAAAAGGAGGAGAGTAGAGGCTAAAAGACGAAGATCGAGTCTACTACAGTCCACCACTGCAGGTGGAACAAAACCCCTAGGTCCGTGGGCAAGGCATGCAACTCACGTAGTAGCAACTATTGAATAGTTAATTTCTATTCAAATGCGGGCAAGGCAAGGCACCGTGTAGTGAGCTATTCCTTTTCCAACCCCCCATCCCACCCCCTTTCTTCATATTCTCCCTTCTAACGGTATGGAAAATAACACGGGAGTTCCCCGGAGTGAATTACTCATTATCTTCCCCGACGACGGCTGGCTGGCTGGCTTGTTTCAATCCTTCTGCTTGCTTATAGCAGAGACTCGCTCCTCATCCCTCTTGGTCGACTACTATGTGCCAACCACAACGTATTGCTTATATGCAAAGATATAGACTCGCTTCAAAATCACGTGGAAAAGGTTATAACGAAGTTCCTTCACTGGATCACACATACAGCTAGACACGTGTTAATAATATTAACGAGCACAGAATAGACAAGGGAAAATGTAAAACCAGAAATTCTAAATTTGCCTTTTTTCTCTAAAACTGATGTATAAGGATTTCTTTCAACTCGTCCTACGAGTCTCTGACATTTGATGCAAACTGTAATTTGTGGTATTCTTAATCAATACAGCTAACTTCTTAACAGAATATAAAAAAATTAAGCGACCTTGTAGTAATAATCATAAGACTGTTGGTGTAATATCTAAAGTGTATTCTGTGGGCTGAAATTACAACAATTATTCTTAGTTCAAATTTTGGCATTTTTAAATTCATTTATGGCCTTTAGGCATCTCAGATAAAACTTTGGTAAACTTTATTTTTGTATGGGCCAGTTTTAGTAACTTTGGACTTCGGCCCGTCACGATTTGCCCTTAGCTGTTAAGTGTTAAAATCCACACCCATGCCCCTGCCGGGACTCGAACCCGGGACCGTTGAGTCGATAGCCTACCGCCGCAGACCGCTCGACCACCCGGCCGGCTAGGCATCTCAGACACAGACTAGGATAGGGTGGGGAACAAGATGTTGAAAGTTAATCGGCCAGGGCCTAGTTTTTGGGTACCATCCTGACATTTGCCTGGTATGATTGACGAAAAACCCTGAACAGCTCAGGATGAGCGGCCTTGGAGTTCGTTCCCAGGACCTTTCGAATGAAAAGTTAGTTTATATTCAGTTCCATTGTTTAGTATTGAGACTTTATATAAAGATGGATCACAAAAACAAGATTGACCATTTTTGCACAAGTGTTGTTGCAAACACTTTTCTTTAAATTGTATATCGTCATAACCACCCCTCGCTTATTGAACTGAACCTACTCTTTCAAACAAACTTACAGTAACCGATCCAATATTGTTATACGTATATTAGGTTAAGCACATGCAAGCACTACACTGTTGCTGTATCGCATTTTACCTTTTAATACCCTTCACACAGAAAATGTTTAGGTGGAATATGAACCCTTTGAGATCTTCTGAGTTTTACATTAGTTTGAAGCAAGTTTTCTATGCTATTTTCTCTTTTCTCCTTATCTATACTCCACCAAGTATCTGGCGGAGAATTAGGATAGTATCCTTTCAACTTCTCCTCTGTTCCTTTGGTAGTTCTCCACCGTTGGTGAAGATGAACTTTCATTAAATTATGCTGTTCGATTTGTTACTATTCGTAACCAGACGATATCTACCACATTGGGTAATTTACGGTATTATTAATTCTGAATGGCATTCTTTGTTAAGGTGAGGTTATCTTTGACATAAATACTATTATATATAGATCTAGGTCTATATAATAAGACGGGGATTCATAATTTAACTTGGGAGTTTGCCCAAATCTAAAAGTGATTTGAACTTCCTATATAATCTCATTCCAATTTGGATTGGTTCTATTTCATGATATTCTCGTAATAAGTGCGCTTCCGGGAAGGTGGTTGGGACGGGTGCTCACCATATCCTAACGCCAGGGTTGGAACTAATGGGAATATTAGACCAAAAATTACCTTTAATTCAGTTGTAGCAGTTTTTATTCAAAAGGTAGAATCAATTATTGTTACAAAAAAAATCCAGGATTAAAATTTGTATCGGATGTTAGTCAGGTGCTTCAAGGAAAAGGGAACTAAAGATTTCCACATTTTTCAGGAAGGGGCATTGTTGCGTTAAATTATTGCCCTCTTAACAAGTAGTGAGACGGAAAGAACATTTTCCGTGCACAAAAGTGTAAGTGACAAGTGAAAAAACATTTGCCAATTTTTTTTTTCAAAAATACATAGTTGTGTATTGGAACGCTACAGATCTGTAATTGTATTTTGCTGTTTTGGACTGCAAAATATGTTATTTCATTGTAAATAGAGGTATTAGTTTATTAGTTTATTAGTGTATCCAGTGTATTAGTGTTCCTGTATTAAATACCAATTTCTTTTATTACATGTAAAATTGAGTTCAATTATTGTTTTAGACGTAGAGTTCTATGTTAAATTTTAACATACATCAATATCTTATGCCACTGTAACTCGTTGACACTTTACTTGCAATAAACTTGATCATTTAATGGCGGAATTTGTTATTGCATATTTACTTTTTCATTGCATATTTTAGGGCATATTCTTACGATTTTTAATGTATATTTTGACGTTTTTAGTGCATATCGATCCGAGCTCTACGGTGATGATTTCGCGGAAGCAGAAAAAGGTCAGTAAGTAACTATTTATTACTAATTAAGGGCAAATCAACAACAAGAAAAACAACCGGTTATTCCGTAGAGAACAGCCATCATCAAAACTGAAAAACAAAGAGAATATTTATGTCCAAGTTTAGGAGGAATCGGGAGTGAGCTTCCTAACCTAAGGTCGAGCGCAGAAGTCTGATTCGAATGGAGAAGAGTAAACGCGAGTTTGTTTACCGATTTCGACGTGATTGAATCTGAGTATAGGTGTGCATGAATTTCTTCTCTTGTGTTAGTAATATGCTGATTTGAAAATAATTTGTTGTCCAAAGTATTCATGGTTGACATTAATGTCGTCACTATTATAGTCTAAATGTGTAACACTGGTTTTTAGATAATAGGTTTATTGTATGTCCAGGTACTGAGGTTTATTTTATATGAAAAGAAACAAGGAGTTTTTATTTCTAAATTCCTAAATATCACCGCTAGATTAGATGGTGGTGGAAGCTCCCAAAAGATTGTTACTACTAGATATTCTCACCTACGTCTAGCTACCACTTGAATGTAAGCGAGTAGCTGAATTTTAAAAATGTATCTGATGTAAACTTGACCTAATTAAAAAAGGTTCTAACAAACGAAAAGCGTCGAAGAACAACTCGAAATCAAAACTATTGAAGGATGGACCAAGATCCGGTACTAAGAGGACTATCAGATGACTATCCGTTACGTGGATATTATTTCATTAATTCTCTTATGCAATGACGAAAGTCGCCGCGCAGAAGAAAAGTTTATCTTCAAGGAAATCTTGTCCATTCTCATTTATTGTATTGATATTTTACTTGTACAGTCAGCACCAAAAAGATTGTACCCAGTCATAAAATTTTGTCTCGGAATAACTTTGGAATAGATTGACCGATTTGATTACAGTTTTCCTGTAACGTACAGAGAATATGATTTTCTGTAAATTACAGAAAACGATACTCAAATTGGTCTAGCCATTCTCAACATTATTCACAGAAGAAATTTTACGACTGGATGCACATTTTTTGGCTTTGACTGTACAATGCAGTGCTTCTACAGTTACCATAAATTTATTTACGTAAACGTACCTAGAAAAAATACCTTATTTATCTAATTCTGGTAAAGAAAAGGGCGGTTTGTTAGTACATTTTAGTTTCGGCACATTTTTTTCAAAATAATTCCTAGAAAGTGTTACTTAGAGGTTTGTTTGAAATTTTCCTTTTACAGAATTGAAGCGTAGAGAGAAAGAAGAGAGGTTATTTCTCGTAAAACACATTTTACAGCCTAACTCTCCCATTTACTCTCATGCATTTAATATTCTAAAATTCGCTGTAACTCGTGGTTTATTTGGGATTTTGGATTGAAACTTTCCGAGCGGCTAGCTGTCATTATGAAATACTTGTTACAAATGCAAACTCATATTCTAAAAAAATAAAACCGGACATCCCCACTTCTTTCCCTGTACTGTCCAATTGCCATCTTTCTGTACAAGTGAACTTCTTTTTTTAAGTATCTGCAAGTGACGACGAATTTACCGCATCCAGCACACTCTCCTAATGGTCGCAACTGTTAGTATCACAATATTATTATATTTGGCAATCTAAAACATTTTTTTCTTTATTTTGGTTAGTTTTATTTATTTTGGCCCTTTGGCTTTACAAAACCTTATAACTTTTGCACACGTTATGCTTCTTCTTTTAAGTGTAAATAGTGCTGATGTTCTAAAATGAAGAATGTTACTTCAAATGAGCTTGGAGCATAATATCGAATTGAATTTGATATTACTTGAGAAGAAAAAAGAAAATATAAGTGAAGGAGGGGTTCGGCTACGATCAGATGACCGCGTTAGTTGTGTGTTTTGAGGCATTAGGTCAGTTTTTCCAAGATTCTGGATTCGAATTCCGGATAGGACATAGATGTTTGTCGATTCTAATATAATCGAGATGGACCAAAGTCATTAGTTACTAAAAGGACCCCCCAAAAATACAACGTTTACGAAGTTTTAACGATGAACAGAGGACTTTAGTGACACGTTCAAGTAGTAAGTAAGCACAGTTTTAGTCACTTTATAACCCCTACACTCTTGTAAGCGCAAAATAAGCAGATACCCGACCCTTCCCCCTATGCATACCTAAGACTTGTCAAAATTCTCATCTCGTAATCCATTTTTTTTTAAATCTTTAAAACTAGACTATGCTTTTAAGTGAATCTTACGTAAACATTACTCTTATCTCCCTCCCCCATTGTCAAATAATATCTATATAAGCAAAACTTGAACCTCCTCTCTCCCTTGAATACATACGTAATACTTGAACGATCTTTAATGTGCAAATTACATCGAGACCTTGTTATATTATGTAAGCAAGTCTGGTTTGATACTCGTATCAATAGTTGGTACTTCTGACGTTCCATGCAAATAGATACAAATAGTGTCGTGTGTGTCCTATCTGTGATAGAGCAATGAATCAAATTAAGTCTTGTGTATTCTAAAAAGTTCAAACACATTACATAATAAAGGTTACCTAGTGTTAACTGAAGTTCAGTCATCTATATTTCGTGCGTTTCGTAATTAACACTTGAATTAAGTTATTCATCAACACGGATGTTTTTTGATATTACTGGGCAAGACTCTATAGTAAGCACTGGATAGGCTTTTTAACTCCGATTTACAGCACAATATAGCAATAATGACCCAGTATTCGATATGAAGGGCGCCCATAAAGAATGTTCCCAACGCTGTATCTCCGGAACGAACTTTGCTACAGATGTATCATATTGTAATCTTCTGTTCCACTTATACAGTCTGAGGAAATATCATCATAAAGTGGTCATTTTAGAATTGAATTTTATGGCCTTTAGGCAACTCGCGTTCAGGCCGGGATAGGGTAGGGGGAAGGATGTTGGAAGTTAGTCGGCCAGTACCTAGTTTGTAGGGACAATCCCGGCATGGTGTGACTGCAATAAAACTCAAGTCAGGATCAGCGGCCGCTGGGATCATTCCCAGGACCTTCTGATTCCGCTCGATAGTCATTTTAGAACTTTGACCTTCCACCATTTTGAATAGGGCAACATATCAATCTTGGAGATGGGCTAAATGTTTTTCTTTCATCAAGACCTTTCAAACGATATATTACATGAGCCCCTTACAATAAAAAAGGATCAGTTGCCCCCACCTACTGAGGGCGAGGTGGACATTTTACTCCAAAATTTTAACCCCTCAAAATAATGGAATACTTGTTTGAACGTTTTCTCGTATACCATTCGCTCTGGAGATACAGGGGTGTGGACCAAGATAGCATGCCAGCTTGCAACAAGTTTGTCAGTCACTTGCTTTGAGCTTGTAAAACTAAATATCATGTTGAACTAAATAAACAAGCATGACAGAAAGTAGTTGGAATAACTTAAGTGGCTTATTTGTTATAACTAATATAATTCAAGCTTGTTGGAACAAGCAGTTATGCGAGGAAGCTTGTCAATTTTGTTATTTATTTGAATTGGTTTGTTGCCCTTCTCTGTCGTCTTAGTGCGTTGAAGTCCCATCGTGTGCCAGGATTGTTTCGCCTTAGGCTAATTTTTGTCTACTTCCACCCTTTTACTACAGGTTCTCTTACAATCTGATGATCTAAGCGTAAATAGTGCTTGGAAAGCGAGCTAGTACATGTGATTGTGTGGTCTGGTGACTACAGAATCGGCTTGGTGTGCCAATGGATCTCGCTTCGAGTCTCACCAAGAGTAACGTTTTTATTTTTTAAGAAGTATATTATGTTTTTCTTTCTTTCCTATCCTGTCAATGCTATTTCAATCTTGATTCTTGTAAACTAGACTGCTTCATTCAAACCTTGTTAGCTTGATCTGCTAAGTTTGGATTGAGTTGTCCCACTTGCCAAAGAAAGCTTGATTCGCTTTTAGCCAGGTCAAAATTGCTGTATGCGAACAAACTTTGTAAACCCTCTGTACATTTAAAATAAACGTTCCGTATATATTGCGCCTGCTATCTCCTTGTGGCCAGTTCAAGCTTGTTCCGGATATTGGAAGAAATGTCAATCATCCATTTTCTGTGGATCTGAGTGTATAATATCTAAAAAGAGTTACAGTCTCTTTACTTGTTTTTGTGATGATACACACAATCCTTTTCCAAAAGTTCTTATAACAGGAGAATAGTGCTTGTGGAAGATAGTAACTATCATAGATTACTTAGAAATGTCACCATTAACTCCCATAAGGAAAAATTTCCTTTGTTTTTATTCATTCCTTAACCATTTTCTTCTTTCTTAACTCCAAGACAGACAGAGAGAGAGAGAGAGAGAGAGAGAGAGGGATCACTGGATTTGTCTAAAGTTACTAAACTATTTTTTGGTTACTATTTTTGTGAAAATAGCAAGAAGATGAAGAACAGATGAAAATCTATGCGATCTGTTGTAGTTTCATAGTGTCTTTAAGAAGAAAAAGAGTAAGAGGGAGAAGAAGAAAGATGATGGTGATGATGAAGAAACGCTAGAAAAAAGGACCTGGGTTCCCTACAACTTCCCAAGACGGAAGATCGGTGGTTTGTAACGAAGTTTCTTCTTAAGTGGGACAAAGTTAGGGAAGTAAACAAAACTAGGAGACTTGTTCGGAAAACAAAGACCTGGAAAGGCTGAGGACGGAGGTGGAGTGGGTGGCTGGGAGGAAGTCCTTGGTCGACTACACACACACACACACACACACTTTGAGGGAATAAGACAAGTTTCTTTACTTCTTGGTTCTTACCTTGCATTTTGGGTGATTTTTTACAGCAAAAGTTACACACACACACACACACACACACACACACACAAATACGATTCATTTTCTTGATGGAAACAAAGTCACCTCATGTCCGTTCTTTGAAGATTTTCGTGATTAAAAAAAGGTTGAAGTAGTTGAATAGCTAAATTCTAAAGGGTATGTGCAGGGGTATCCTATACACAAATACACCAAGATTTCTACTATACCTGAAGGAACACCATGTTATATTTTATTTACAGCTGTGAACAGTACTGGATTTTCAATTTATTTATAACCATTTGGCATCTTTGGCTCAGGACGGGATAGGGTAGGGAAGAGGATGGGGGAAGGTATCGGCCAGGGTCTTTCTTAAGGTACAATATCGGAATTCCTCTGGTGATTGCTAGTTGTAATTTTATTACTGTGGGCAAACACTTTTGAGACACTCAGAAATGTCTCACGCAACTTTAACGTCACTACAAGATTTAAAAAAAAATAATTGTACTCACTATTGAAGTAGGAAACGGACTTTTGTCCGTGAAATTTATTTTCTGTTTACCTGCACGGAAATTTCAATAATCGACGTAGGAAGAAAACAGGCGGGAAAACCTACTTCCAGTTAGTCTTAGAGTGGATTGAGGTAAAATGGCTTACATTTTAGTCTAGGAGTCATTGTGGAGTAATTAAAAGAAAAAGAAAAGCCAATTTTTTCACAAATATATATTAAACAATCATTCTCATACTGACGGAAGCACATCAAGCGAAATGTATATACAGCGGTGATATGATCTTTTAACCCTACCTCTCAAAATAGGCATCTTACTCAACATATCATTGGAAGATGCCCACCCATTTGGGGGAACTTTCCTAATACATTATAATTAAGATATTTGCAAACAATAGTAAAATTAACACGTGAAACTTCATGTCTATATTATCTATAATACGACTGAAAATGTATGGATATATTCCCACCACTTCAGAAAATATTTGTTACAATGTCCACCTTGATGACATCTGCTTGAAAACGTGGATTTTCCTCTCTTATGCGATCATGGAACATACACCGATTTAATGCAGAAATGACTTTATATTTTGTGTGAAATAAAAAAATATATAGTACTTTAACATATATTGTATATTCTATTAAACGTATACTGAGTAGCCGTAGAGCGCTGGTTTCGTGTTTCGTATGTCCTGGCTTCGATCACTTTGGAGATCGTCTTGACTGAGGTTCATCCAGGGTTATCCTTAGTCACACAAGGTTAATACTGGGATCGTGCCTTCAAAACTAGGCCCTGGCCGACTTCTTTCCCACATCCTCACCCCATCCCTATTCCGGCCTGAGCCATAGTTACCTAAAGGTCATAAATGACATTCCAATTCTGCTGAATACGTACACAGACTACCATTACAAATGCCTTACATCCATTTGAAGAAGAATAGTTCAAAGAAATGAATGTCTAACAGAAAACATTGAAAACAATCTTATTTAATGCAACGCATTTAGGTGGTTAGAGATCTATCCGCACTTTTTGGGGTAAGGCGCCACTTCACTTGTTTCCCGTCACACACATAGCTTCTTTGTAACACAGTCTAAAAAAGTAGTTCACAAGCAGAACTACGCTGTTTCAGCGTATTTTCTACTCTGTCAAGAAAGTTGGCCCGATTATAAACCGTTTACTGAGTAGAGAAAATTATTTATAGGTTAAAATAAGATATTATTTTTTAAAGGACTTGCTTCGTCTCTAAGTGACAGATTATTCTATGTTCACTACAGCTATTCAGGGAACATACTGACTAGATCTTTCACACCATAGAAGTTTTCCCTTTGGGATCATAGTTATGAAATTACACTACTGTAGGCATCTACCCTAGATAGGCATCTTTTCTCACTCCACTCTTAAATTTTTCCCCACAATCTTTTTTTTTCATCATTTCACAGAAACATTCTGACATCAAAGTTGTCAAAACGTTGATTTTTTGATATGTGCAATTTTAATTGAAACGAAATAAGAACTTAAAACTATCTTTTTTGATTTTTTAAAATAATAATATATTCCTCTGAACGCGAAAATGAATTCTCACCTTCGTAGCTTTTATCTCTATTAACACTTTGTGAAACACTCTGGAATTAAAAAAAAAAAAACTATTAAAAAAATATCCTTTTATGTATGGAAAAAAGTGTTTTCTCTATTTGTTACAACTAAACATTCTTTCTCGCGAAAAAAAAAATAGCACTCAAAAACTGTTCTTTTCTTGATTTTCTCTTCCCCTTTTTTATACACTCATTCCCTTTTCAGACTCTTGTTACAGACGGCGGAGCCTTTTTTTTTTGTATGAGCGAAAGATTACAGTATCCATCCCTCGGCTCGTTTTCACTCTTTGTTGAAAACGTCCAAAGTAAATATTAACTTACTTTCTCGAGGAGATGCTTGCTAAAACATTTGCTATCATAACAAACACATCAAGATATATATAAAAAGCCTTAAAAGGCAAAGGAAAAAAAGGGGTGAAAGCAGTGAAGGTTAAAATGAGAGGAAAAAAAGTAGTTTTCCAGAAAGAAAGACAAGAGAGAGAAAAAAAGAGGTGATTAAATGTACGCATTATAAGCGTAAAATGATTTCAAAATCACTCCACATTTTTCTCTTTTGTCTATTTTTATCCATTTTATTTATTAATGTAATAGATAAAGTGTTTGATAAAGAGAGATAGGATGAAAGAGCTCAAAGAGAAGGAAGCAACTATGGAAACAATTCTAGGAAGAGACGAAGCAACAGTTTGAGAATTGAAGAGAGGAAGAAATTTACAGAGAATATTTTTAAAGAATCTGTGAAAGATAAACTCCTCAAAGATCAAACAGTTGAAGGAAAAAATAAAACAGAGGCAAGTAAATGACTATCAAAATTCTTGAGTTTATCAAAAACAATTGAGCACGCACTAGTTTGCTTGAGGTTTTAGAAAAGAAAAAAACATTCTGCTACAGGATGTATGATTTTATCTTTTTTTTGCAACTAATGGAATAAGTATTCTTATATCTTACCTGCATACAAAGTAGCAAAAAACGACAGTGCATCTAGAACACTTTTTAATCTGTATTAGGTGATGCCTGGATTGCGTGACATGCCTCTAACGAATGTTTTAGGGTGCAGGTGACAATTCATGTATACTATGTACAGTCAGCGCCAAAAAGATTGTATCCCACTCCTAAAATTTCTTTTCCAAATAACTTTCGAATGGATAGAATGATTCCCAACAGGTATGCCGCGGTATACTAGTGTGACGCGAAATTTTCTAGGTTTGCCCCGAAACTTCTGATAGAATTTGTGATTTTGATGGTAAAAGTAATTAAAATAAATTAACTCATTATTTATTTTTAAACAGGGAACAAGGCAATGCGCAAGACCAAGTCACTAGCCGTTCGTGTCAGATCATATGATGGACCCGAGAGAAATACGTTGAGAACCACTGTTAAACCGATTTGAGTACATTTTTTTTGTATCTATGCTAAGACCCTGGCTGTACGTCATAGTTAATTCTACAGCCCATATGTTGTAAATTAAATGAAACTAAAAATACTTAATTAATTTAGATTAATTGATTGTTTGTACATCTATTGTCAAAGCCTGCCACAAATATAAAGGATGACATCCCTTAGCGAGATGTCAGGGGCAGGAGGTACCTCATGACAGTTTCCTTGTAACATTGATGGAAACTCTAGTCAGGATTTATCTAGACAGGATTACCCCAACTTAAAAAAAATATAACGGTTAGAAATTGATAGAAAACCTGCAAAACTATGGACACTGTTAATTCTCCCGCCATTTTGGGCTTTACACCCCCCACACTGGAGATCCTATCAGAATCCCTGAATAAGATGAAAAGACGCAACCTTCCTTAGGCAAGACACAATCCTTATGCTGCAATTATACCAAACATCCATTCCGAATTATAGGACGAAACTGAATAAATGTTTGAAGAGAAAATAGGAAGACGACGGATTCATAAACAGTTTTAATGAAGACATCTCGTACTATAGAACGAAAGAGATAAATCAAGATTCGGAGGATAGAGAAGGCTACCTGAAAGGTCGGTCACTTTCGACAGAACACCTAACGTTGACGAAGAAGAAAAAATATAGTTTCAATAAGATTTGGCTTCAGGCGGTCCCCTTATTTGAATGAATATCTTCCAGCTCCAGTGGAAGAAAGAAGGGAAATTGCGGTAAAACAAATAAAATGAAATAAAGATGTCTGACTCAATTTGAATTTGAATTTGAATTTTTAAGGTCGTTAGAAAACTTTTGCTCAGGTCGGTTGGACGATGATGGGGTGATTGGTGGAATGAAGAAAGTGGGAGGAAACAGGAAAACCTTGATCAAACCGACGCACACGGTGTTTGTGCACCACAAAGCCCACATGGCACGAGTAAGGTTTGAACCGACAACCCTAAGTGCAGAAGTGAGCACTCTAACCGTTCATCCACCGCTACCCGTGTCTGGCTCAAATTTATCAAAGTCGGTTTAATTCAGTTTATTTTTTTACGTAAAACATTGTTCTTACAAAAGTATGAGAAAAAGCATATTTTAATTTTAAGAAACAAGATATTTTTTTTATTAGGGTTCATTTTTGTTGAGGACTTCTAAACAATGATAATCTCGAAAATTAATGACCTCATATTATACTTGTATTTCTACTCGTAAGAAAGAGAAAAAAACTTGGTATACACACCAAAACAAAAGTTTGAAGTATTAATAAGAAAATGCTCGGAAGGTTGGGAATGCTGGACATCATTAAATTTTGTATTGACAATAAAACAAAATTTTGTAGTTTTGGTCGGAAAATGTTCAAAAATCTCATGAAAGGCCTCCAAAAAATTAAAAAAAAAAATGTTTACATAATAATAAATTGTCAATAGATTTAAGATTTGTTTGGAAGCAGATTAAAAATTAGTTACAAGATTTTCTTCTTACGTAGGGAAGTTAAATAAATAGCGTTCAAAAGTATTAGGAAACACTATCCTAAAGGAAATAAAGATAGGTTTTTATACAAAAACAGGCTGTGCTAAAATAATTTTTGAGCTATTTTATGCCATGCTCGTAAGTAAAAGTATATAAGGAAAAAAAAAGAAATAAAAGCCTAACAACTATAAACGTTTTGTTTCCGTAGACACAAAATATAAATCTTTCCACGTCTTCTTACTAGCTGCAACAATTTAACAGCGATTTCTTTCCCCCTATACATTTTACTTTTTTCCCTGCTTCGCAAAAGAAAAGCGAGCGAGCGAGAGAGAGAGAGAGAGAGAGAGAGAGAGAGAGAGAGAGAGAGAGAGAAAGAAAGAAAGACGATAAAATGTAATAGACACACAAAGCACGTGCTGAAAAATCTCTCGGCTGACGTTTTGGCTTATAACTTGACTCCTCGCCGGAAGTAGCCCTATAATTTCCGGCGAACTGACAGCCACCGCTTTTGGTAGGTGTGCGATAGCTGACCTGGCCGCTAGATAGCGACACACACGAAAAGCGCAACAAGTTGAGGCGCCTGGAAGCAAGATAGTAACTAAAACATCTCTTTCCTGCATTCCCACACATTTACACAGATGTGAAACTAGATACACATTATTTGCTGTGCTTATGCTGTAAGAAAGAACTTAATGTCTTTTATACATTTTAGCAGTGCATTTAGAACACCTTAATATGTCATTTTTTATGACTTTAGAGCATTTTAAATATACAAAGATGCGTAGAAAGATCATTTTGCCAAGTCAAGCTAGGATCCACAAGCGGTTCCCTAACTCAGGTCACCAGAATAAAAATTTTCGCGGGGGTAGAGATAGAATGTGGATAGCCTATTGTTTTAATGAACTGACCTTTACGAAAAAAAATATTCGTAACTTTTCTCGCTATATATAGGATGTGAATCAAGTTACGCCATATTTCGAATGCACTAAGTAATTTTCATTGTTGTGTCAATCAGCCCCTCTACCATTAGTTTGATTATTCTGATATCCATTAGTTCGATTATTTGGATATCCACAAGTTTGGTTATTTAGATATTCACTAGTTTAATTATACGAACATCTATTAGTTTGATTATACGGACATCTATTAGTCCATATAAACTAGTTTGATTATACGGGCATGCATAATTTTTATTATTTGGATATCCATAAGTTTAATTATTCGAATATCCATTATTTTTATATTCTTATATTCATTTTGATTTTCAGACTTTCCCTAATCCTATATACACACTGAAATAAAAGTGTAGCACTGGTAACCATAATATATCCGCTGGTAGAATTAATTTATTGCTACTAAAATATAGAGTCGGATGGGGTGAATAGAACTAAAAAAAATCGCGCAAGTTTTAGAAGGGAAAAAGGATATTAGTACTGCATTTTAAAAATGACTTTGCGAAAAGAAAAATATATAGCAGTTTGATAAAGTTGCTCAGTTGTTTTGCGAATCATTCAACAGTTCTGTAATGATCCTAGCAAATGAAATATTGCAGATCTGATGCTACATTTTTGTACAGCTTAGTTTTAGGATTTGCCAAATATTCATACAAAATGTCAAAAAAAAAAAAAAAAAAAAATGGCGATGGTACCTTTTCTAAAATTGGACCTCTTCACACAGCACAATATTTACAGTATTTAATACTGTTGTTACCGAGCGGATGGAGCTCAATTAGTTAAGCGTTCCTTTTTTGCATTCGAGAGGTCCAGGGTTTGATATTAGCTGCCGATCATCGTGACAAAGATTTCTCCTGGGTTTGTTCTCACTCACAGGGCAAATATCGGGATGGTATCTGCAAGTTAAGCCCAAACAGTTTCCTTTCTGCATCCTTTCCTCTACCCTATCCCGGCCTGAGCCTTAGATGCTTAAGGCCATAAATCAATGTAAAAGCATTGTTGTAAGAGAATTCTATGACTAGGCATAAGTTTATTTTATTCATATGTCTAAATAAAGGACGAAATAAACAAAGTAACAGTTAAAAAAAAACACTTTAATGTACTTTTAAGTTACGATTAGAGTAAAGCAACAATCTCTAATGCTAGGTGGCAGCACTATCTCCGTATGTCTCTAATGTGTTGTTTTCGTTGCTGGGAATTGTAATGCTGCTCCTATTAATTCAAATCTAGAGAGTTCAACCTTTCAGAGAAGAAAGTCCATAACCATTTCAAGAATCAGTTCGCTGCGTATCCCAACCAATTCCTTTTATCATCATTTTCTCAAATATTGCTCGTCTCTCGCCTACTCTGCTAAGGATTTTCTCGTTATCTATCTTCTGTGTCCAGATGAACCTTTCCATTCTTCTTCATGTCCAAATTTAGAATGCATTCAATGGTCCTTGGTCATTCTTTGGTAGAGTTCATGTTCGGGCGCCATATGTAACACTATACTCCACACAAAACATTTTGCCAACTCTTTCTCCATCTTTCCACAGAAAATATTCTTGTTAGTGAGTGTTCGTTTTCCCATTGCTAATTTACAAATCGTACTTATCTTCAGTTTATTGACTCTTACAGCAGAAGGAAGGAAAAGGTCGATCGGGGTCTTAATTTAAAGTAATATCTCAACATTCGTCTGGTGTAATTGAAACAAACTAGGGAAACCTTCAATGAAGCCACAGTCTAAACCGGGGCTCGTCTCCACTGCTGATACATACATAAGGAGTAAGGAAGATTATGTCAGACCCCTCCCCAATAGCGGGTATCACCCCCGAAATCTCGAACACACCTCAAACATTAGAATTTTTGCTGTTAGAAATCGAAAGAAATAATGCAAAACTCTATTTGAATCGATCATTGCAGAAAGAACACATGTGTATAGGAAAATCGATGTAACATGTTGCCTTTTTGCAATAACCGATTTATTTAAACCCTGCTACCCACCCCCTTTCAATTCAGGCTTTACGCTCCTCCAAACTGTAAATCCTGGCGGAATCTCTGAAAAAGGTCGATTGCGATAAAGATACTGTGTTAACAATTATGTCTTTCACATCCTCAGAAAACTAAAAGATCCCAAACTCTCCCTTCAAAAAGAATATGAAACAATGTAGTCGTATGCATACCTTGCTTAGCCCAAAACATTTTAATTGTGTTATCTGACTTGGGTTTTGCATACTGTGAAGAAGAGTCTTTGTCCTCCCTTCCCGTCTCTGTTTGTGTATGCGAACACATATGTAAAGTTGGCAAAATCACATGAACACCTCGTGAACAAACGAATTGCAAATAGAGATAGCGAGAGAAAAGCACGCTCTCTCTCCCTGAGAATCATCTCAGCTATTCACAGTTCACGCGGTGCGCTGCTCTCTGTTGAGGTGTCATGTCCTCAGTCTATTAGTGGCCACGCATACACACACACACACACACATACATGAACACATGCACACGTACACATTCACAGAGGGAGTCTCAACACGAGAAAATACCATACTACCTCTCCACACACCCCACACCTATTCTGCACAAACCCTGTAATTAGCTGTGGAAAATACACACCATGCGACGTCTGTGAACTGCAAATGAAACCACACTAAAAAGGGAATTCAATATTCTTTTGAACCCTCTTTTTTCACTGATTACCCATCTATGTTGCGCAGGACTTCATCAACAAATAAATTCTTTTTTTAAGTAATTGAATTGAATTCCCGAAGTATTATTCCATCATTTTAAGTGGATAAGATGAACAATTAGATAACATGAAGATCGTGATTTTGTTAATTAATATAAATATAAGGTGTTTGTCACACAATTTCAATTATTTTGACTATAACATATTCAAGTATCTTATTTTTTAAATTAGTCTAATTTTAAATTGCTTTGAATATTCATTGTATATAAACTAATCGTAAATATCTTGTTTGGTTTCTTATCTATAATTATATATGTAACTTCTAGAAAGGTCAATAAATGGATAATGCCGTTAATGCAAAGAAAGATACTGGGGTTTATGGTATATTTATTTTGAAATGTTTTGGACTTTATTTTTTTAACTTTTTTTTTTACGAAAAGGTAGAATTTCCTTATTTGCAACTTAGTGTTTGTTTCCCAGTCTTTTTCCGTGAAATTCTTTTTCAATATCTGTAAGTTATTTAATATATGGGTCTGAAAATTGATGTAATATTACCGTATTGTCAATATTCAGCACGTTGCGCTATAAGTGTTACTCGTTATACTATTCGTAAGATATAATTGTTTCCCTTTCTAAGTATAATATTTTCTCCTCAGGATTCACTTTACTTAAGCCTCCTGCTATCTATTGACCACATTAAGAACTTCCATAAGATGGAAGTATTTTTGTAAGCTCTCTACCTCAATATATGCCTTAACGTGAATTCTTGTTATTTCGGGTATTCTTAGACATGTAAATTTCTAAACATATGTAAAAGAATCCATGAAAGAGAGGTCTTATCATGAACCAGATGTTGTATAATTGGAGAGTTTATTCCAACTTGGTATCCTGATTTTCTCCAGTGGTTTTTCGTATCCTAAAAAGGCGAAGTTGTGATCACAGAGGAACACTATTATATTTGAGTCCGACTAAGTCCCTAGTTGGCAATTGAAGAACAGAAATATTACTCAAATCAAAATCAAATAAATTGTCATATAAAAGCTTTTAAATGTACACAACTTTTATCCCTTTTTTGTACTTTTTAATTT
>JAGDQP010009544.1:17603-49366 GCA_022664845.1 Lepisma saccharinum
CTTTTAAATGTACACAACTTTTATCCCTTTTTTGTACTTTTTAATTTAATAAAAGGTCTCTTTTGCACAGTGAAATTTAATGAACCTATTCTTAAGTTTGATAATCCTTCCTCTAAAAACTACTTCCGATCTTTATTAAGTAAGATAGAATTTGAATTATTATCTTATATACAAAATCCTGGGAACCCTGCGACATCTATGTCAGCGTAAAATGGTAAACACGTGAAGATTCTAAGGATGCCATTACAACTATCTAAGTTCCTTGTTATCTGTTCAAAAACTACAATTTAGGTCCACTAGTTGGTAGGAACAAGTTCCCTTATAAAAAAGAAAAATCAAGCTCTTTGCTAGTTTTAATAAATAATAATAATAAAATATTTTAAAAGCTCCAAAATTGTTAAATATCTCCATATGAAGCTTGCAGTATATAATATAATATGAACTTACAGCTTTATAGTGATTGGTTAAGAATGGTCTAATCAAAATCTTTTAGCCTTATCTGACTTCTTTATTTTGTCCAATCAGCAGATGAAGCTAAGCTTCTACAACTTACGGTAGTTACGCTCTTGATTTTATATCGCCAACAGAAGTAGTAACCATGTAACGTTGACAAGCAGGACAATTATTCCTTATACGTGGCGCTAGCGTAGCGTACAAGGAAGGAAGCCAAACCTTATGAACCGAGGAAAGAATCAAGAATAATAAAAAAACGCAGGAAGTGGAGTCTTTTTTATTACGAGGGTAAAGGCCAAGTCTTCCGCTAAGGCTCCGATGAGATATCCTGATCTCTGCGATCAACTCCAAGTAATAAAACCAAAGTTTTATAAAGATAGTTCGTTTAAAAGGGGGCAAGTGGAGTCAAGCAAAAGCAGTAGGACGTTTTGCGAAAAACAAAAGAGGAATGATTCTGCGAAGAGATTGACCCTTTTGGAGGTAAACAAACTTAACTTTCCTGGTTGTTTTCTTCTTCTTTTTTCTTCTTCTTCAAGCTCTAATATAATCTCGAACCCCCTGCCTAGTCTTAAAAACCATTTTTTTCCTCTTTCTACTTCCACATTTACTCATATCACGACAGACACAGAGGCAAAAGAAAACAGAAGAAGTTTTTCCAAGAAGAAAATGAAGAAAATATACGGGAGATAATCTGTGAGCAGCTACTACTGCGCCACCTGGTTTGAAATAGGGAAAAAGTTCAAACTGGTAAACAATAACTGACAGTCGAGATGTTTTTGCCGGAATGAAATAGAAGGAAAGAAAGTTTTAACAAATGATATGAGAGAAATGACAATAAAAGGACCAGTATAATGTGAACCTTGACGTAATTTCTCCTCTTTTGCAAACAGAATCATTGCCATACTTATTATCATCATAATTTTTTGTTTATTTGACATCTACTCTGCGTTCCATGAGATTTCCCCCCACAAAAATGTCTCTTCTTTTCGACGTGAAAAGAAATCAGTTTTCAATTATACTTCATCTCGATTGAGGAGGCAATTTTCAATGAACTATCCTTTGTTTGAAATGTCTATGGAGTTTTCTAGAAGCCATATGCAAGAACTTTCTATCCCGTCTTCTCGATCTACGATATGAAGGAAAGAAAAGCAAAATGAACACGCAAATGGAGTTCTGTTATCAGCATATCGACTTACATAAACTTTGTTTTTGTTATTTTACTATCACACATCAATTTGTTGCACACATAAGTGGTTTACTTGTATGAACGTATAGCTTGTGTTTATTTTACATTTACAAATTCTTTTGCTTATGCACGTATAAAATTCTTAATTTATTGTTTACATAATATATGCCATTGTGTGTATAAATTTAAATAATTTATTACTTGTAATATCTGGAATCTGTTTCTATATACGTATTATAAATTAAATTGTTTTAATTTGTCATCGGAAACCTTCTTGCATTGAATTTTTTTTATTTGGTAACCTGGAATATACCGTACTTGTATAAATATTTAAAAGTATATTTACTTCTATAACCATGATTGAAACTTTGTAGATATAAAAGTCTAATGCCTATAGTACTAAAATAATTTATTTTTATCCCATAATATGTCGTCTATTTATCTGTTTGTCCATTTAGAACTTTTGAACAAAATATTTAGACGTAGTTGTTATATGAAATCTTTTATAGTTGGAGAGAGAGAGAGAGAGACAGAGACAGACAGACAGACAGAGAGAAATAGAGAAATTTAAGGAGGAGAGATTGTTTATGAATAAAAGTTAATGTTGGTAAGAAGTTTTGTGTAATTCATTTGTTTCTGACAAATAAGATATATGACTAGCTTAATTTCTGATACTTCAATTCGTTTGTGATAAAAACAAGTACGGTATGTAGAGAAAAAAACAACAAATGTTCTTGACATAATAACCTCTGTATGCCATTTCTTTAAATAGTTTTGTTCTTTATCACATAATAAATGAGGAAATTTCATAGATTATAAAATGAATATCATGACAGATATTTTCTAGCCCAGATCAACAAAGTAAATGACATCTTGATGAAAAATGAAGCGAAGAATTATTTCAGTTTTCTCTCCTTTGATTCTACGATTCTAAAGATAAAAAAGGTTTCGTTCATATCGAAAGGGAAATTGGCAAGAATAACATTTCGCCATAGAATCATTTAGACGAAACAACAACAACATCTAACAAATGCACGCAGGTGAGGAAATCAAACGACAATACAACAAAAGCATATTTTACAGTTGCAGAAAAGTAAACTTTCCTCTTACGCATGTAAAAGAATATATCTCTTAAAACTTAATCTATTCGAGCTTTACGATCTCTGCTATTAGTTAAATGAAACGACACACGGAGGCTGATTTGACAAAAGAATAAGGGAGAGGGTGTACAAAAGTATGTCCACTCATACTGCATATGGTACGTATGTACACATGTAGACATACATATTACTCTCCTCCAGAATGAGTTATGACCGAGTTAAGCGGAGGCAAGAGGATTATTATGTTCAGTGCGTAACCTGTAATAAATTTTAGCCTCTCTATGTAACGCCTTCTATTCCTGTGATTAATGAATTACAAGCAGAGGGATGGAGGAGGATGTGGTAAGATGAGATGGGTTGGATAAGCTAAAACCTTGGGGGAAGCTCTTTCCACTATTTTATACAAGTCACATTTTTTCTCTACTATTCTAACATATTAATTTGTACGGTATTGTAAGATTAATCAAAAGTTGTTCACACTGTACAAGGTAGGTTGAAATTTCAGTTCGATTTCCTGTTTATAAGAAGTCATATCACTGACACGAATTACTGGATGCGAGAAAAAATATGCAGCTCATTACCGGATTCTTAACTTTCTAATTTTTGTTTTTAAGGCTTAAACGAGCAACTGTGGCTTAAGATGGTCAAGCTTGAGGGATGATGTTTTCCGGTGGTAACTTTTTCAGAGGGAGAGCAGAAGAAGGTCTTAATGGAGATACCATCACGGGTGATGAAATTTAGGAAAACCCTGATAAACCTGTCAGGATGGTCAGTGACGGGGTCGAAACCTACAAGCCTCTCCATTTCCAGTCCGTAACGATAATCATTGGACAACACGATCTGGATAGCAGAGGCCTGTGTAACAAGCTTAACAAACAATGAAATCCAAACTCAGCAGTCTAGTTGTTACAGTTATGGATATCAGATAAGTACTGGGCTAGCACGCAGGTTCATACTCTGCTGCCAGCGATCTTCACTGAGGTTTCCAGAAATTCCCTCAATTTCAGCAGGGAAATTCAAGTCCTACTAACCCCATACCTTTTCCGTTCACCATGCTCGTCCAGAGAAATTATCTTTTAGATTTGTGGTTAGCTTAGGTCATAACTACCTGAGCCGCCGACACAATGTGAACGAAATCGAATCAATAATAAATTGGACTATTATCCAAGAAACAAGATACAGTACACTAGATTTTCCTATTTAAAAATTATTCAAATCTACTTAAGATATCTACTTAAAATAATTCAAAGTCTCTACCTTTTCCGTTCGTTCTCCCGTGAACAGAAATGACGGTGTCTAGCATTAAGATGTCGAAAATACTACAAATAAAAAATAAAATAAAGAAGTTTTACATATTTCAGATACTTTTTCATAATCTAAGTCCCAAATTAGCTCTTCCGTCAAGTATATTAAACACATAGAAGAAGAACGTTGATTTTAAGAAGTTGCACCTGATGCAGAATACACGCTACGCTCTGAATCTCTTAGTGAGCTGCTTTGTCCACAAGATGGCTGCACATAAAGTCCATAATGCATCTATCTCTTACTGCCATCTATGGTCAAACAGTGACACTAAAGCGGAACGATGTGTATTTCGTACAAGAGGTGAAACTTCTAGAAGAGTCGTTCTTTCAATGATGAAACTTTACCTTGGGCAGGATTTTGATTATTACTTGTTGGGGTAGTAGGAAGCTCATGGGAAGAGATAGAAGAAAAAGAGGGACAATTAACAACCTATTCTACCTCTTCATGTAGCATCCTTTGTATTCTTTTTGATTAAAGGTATAAAAAAAGTATAATGAAAGAATCAGAGGTGAAGGAGTAGGGCTTTTCCCCTTGAGATGACTAAAAAAAATCAAGTGAAAGAATCTCCTCCCACAAGAATCATAAATCTGTCGATTAACGAAGAGGCTCACGTAGCGCCTCTAGCGGTAGACCACAAAAGGAAAATAAGCCAGGATCCAAGCTTTAATGATGTCACGTTTCGTAAACCAATTTGTAGGTTGAGAAAGAGACACAGGGAGGGAATCTAGAGAATTTCTTTTCTCCTGATTTTCTTCCTCTGTTTCAGATTTTCTGTCTTCCTTTCTCCCATAATTTCATTCTTTTTTTGGGTTGCAAGGAAAAATAAGAAATAAAGGTGAGTGGAGCTAAAGTGTCCCTCAAGGTTAAACACAATGATACAGAACACACACGGTCTTTCGTATATTATAAGGCAACCCCACATATTTGGTAAAAATCACTATAGTTTCTCTAACGGTGGTTTGTTCTGAGCGATTAGCATTGGAAATTGCAACAGCGATGCCTATACATTATAAGAGCTAGTGCAAGGCAAATTATAGCTAGGTTGCTTTGTACGTTACATTTGTTCTTTGAATCTTGTGTAATTGGTCTCATATATATCGATAGTTCCAATGTGATATCGGTGTTATTGAACATATCGAACTTCGAACTAGGATTGTAAATACTTTTCCTTGCACTACATTAATATTCAAGAAGGAAGTAGAAATTAATAGTATTTGGGATCATAAAACATCAACATAGAAAATGTTTTTGTATATAACTGATTTCCGTTCAGAGAGTTACGTCAAATTACTTATTTCTTTACTTGGCAAACTGGTGTACTAATATTTGTCCGTGCTTAACAGATTTTCCTTGCTATGTTTACACAATCAGTAGAGAAGGACTCTGCAACGTAACACCGATGTCTTAGTAGAAGTTTGCGACGAGATTGGCCTACAGGTGAACATAAAGAAATAAAAAAAACACGATAAGAAAGAATGAAGGAAATAGAGACATAATAATGAAGTAACAGATCATAAAGAAAGTAAACAAATTTAAATACTTTGAAGCATATGTAACAAGCAAGAATAAGGTCAAGGAAGAAATAAAAAGTCACTCAGCATCGGTCAACTCAAGTTTCTATTCAGTTCCGAAACTTCTAATGCTGCAATCAACAATATACAGAACGGTTATTCTGCCGGTAATACTTTACGGTTGCGAAAATGTGATCCTAGCAGATGAACATAAATTACGTGTGTTTGAAAATAAGGTTCTGAGGAAGATATACGTACCGAAACGGGACGAGATGACCGGAGAATGGCTATGTGATTCACTCGATGTTTTAAGAATAATGAAATCACGACGACTGAGATGGGCAGGCCATGTAGCTCGGATTATAGGGGGAAAAACCAAAATTATATTCCATCATGATTGGTGAGCTGGAGTGAAAGAGGGTATTGGGGAGACCGAGACGTCGTTGGGATGACAATATTAGAAGGAACCTTTGGGAGTTATATGTTTATGATGAGAACTGGGTTGATGTTGCCCAGGGTATAATCCAATGGTAATCGTTTGTTACTGGGCCGATGAACTTGCGAGTTCCGTAAGCCATAGAGTTAGTCAGTTAGTTTCTTTAAAATATCCAGTTAAAAATACTGCTAATGGGCTCGTAGAAGCTGAAGAAGTGTTGCTTGAAAGTAGCTGATAACTAGTTTTATAGCTTGACAAAGTTATGCAAGTGATTTAGACAGTTTTTCATTATAAATGCACTGCAGACTATTATTAGACATACGGACAAAAATAGCTTTTGAGAGATGAACGAAGGATTTATCAGGAGTTAACTCAATGCACTTGAAATGGATTTTGGTTTTATATCAGAGAAATAATGACAAACATAACTTCTTCGATTTGGTAACCTCACCTGTATGTGTGTCTAAAATGGTATGCACGTTGTTTTTTTTTTAAAAAAAAAAACTTCTTTGCACGCTGAGTTATACATGAAAGATTATATCATGAAATTAATTACACGTATTTTAGAAAAAACAGAACACTATCATATTGTGTTCAAACTCAAATCAGAAGGATGTACATCTTCATACACTACCAGTAAGAAAATGTGTACGAAATGATCACAACTTCAGAAAGTAATACTATAATGAAAAATATACATAACTGACTTCAGATTTACTAACAAACTAATATCTATATCTACACGAAAAGGGATGGAATAAAGAAGACTATCTTACCTCTATTAACAGATCCAGGTGTGCCGGGTGACATTGGCCCAGGACGAGGATCGAGGATCCTATCAGGCATCTTCGGTCCCCCAGAGTTTGATCCCGGATTGATCGCCATCGAACCAATGGTGTGTTGTTGAGCCATGGATGGTGTAGCAGAAGAACCAACTGGATTTACAGTTGAGGTACTCGTTGGCATCGGTACTGTATTGGTTCCTGAACTTGACACATTACCGACAGTACTGACACTGCTAACAGTTGACACACTGGAAACACCTTCCCTGGCAACACTTTGTAGAGCAGTTACCACTCGAGAACTGACGCTAGCCGGTTGAAGAATTGTATACTGTTTTGTTGATGATGGTGATGCGGGAGTTAGTGTTGTCAAAGTGGTGGTAATGCCAACTGGCGATTTTTGTGGTGATCCTGATTGGGCTTCAGATGGACTTTTGACAGTATATGGGGAATAAGGGGATTGGGGATTAGAGGACTTGAGCTGAAGTAAACAAGCAGCTGCGTGTTTCTCGTCGAGTGAAACTTTTTCTGGTTGATTTGGGTAGCCAACGAAAGTAGCACTTGCAGGGAATGGACCAATGGGGAGAGCATGGGGTGGAAGGTTTGACCCTAGAGGTGTTCTCGGTTGTTCGGCAGAACTTTGAAGCACACAAGAATCGACACCAGGTGTGGTTGTTGACACTGCAGGTACCGCTGTTACACTTGTCATTGTTCCACTGGACGTACGCATTGATTCAAGATAGTCTGTGTTAGTGCTGGTTGATGAAGTAGTGTTTGTAGATGAAGTCGATGTTTGGGAGATTTCACTTGAGAAATTCGGTTGTTGAGTGTTAATAGTCCCGTTACTACTACTGCTGCTATTAGTTTCTTGCTTTATATTTCCCAACGTCGTAGGAGAATTCTTCTTCAACGTGTCTTCTTGATCTGATACATCATCATCTTTTTCTGGGTCAGGCATGACTATCTCCAATTCAGCAGTTGAGTCATCCACGAGTTCATTAAAATCTGGTTCGTATCTCGATACAGTACATTGCTGCGTTGAGGACGCGGACGCTTGGTCAGATGACAAGATATCCTTTTGAGTACCGTCCTCTGTTTCTGTTTTGATATTGTTCTTCACATTACATGTTTCTCCTACTTTACCCGAAGGTGAAGAACCAGTTGTTGACGTAACATTATTTTTACTAAGTACTCCTTCTAATGTTGTTGTCTTTGAGACTGTTCCTTTAGAGTCATTTTCTTGAGAAGTACTATCACCTACTTGAGACTGAATGGTCTCACATTCATTCTCTATCTTCAAAAGATTTTCAAGGGGATTTCCTTCTCCATTGTTGGGATTTTGGTAATACTGACTGTATTGTTCGTTTGAATTGAGCAACTGTCCATCACGATTGGTTTTGGTAGTCTTTGATGGCCCTGGATTGTTATTATTGTTTGATTTCGTTGTAACATTGCCGTTATCTTGTGTTTGATGATTACCACTTCCATCACTTTTATTTGTAGACTTAGTTTGTGCCACAGAACCACTGCCACTATTACTCACTTCAGGGTTTTGCGAAGAACTTTTTTCACCTCCTGGATTCTTCTTTTGTTTTTGAGAGTTCTCATGAGATCCAGCACCCGATCCCCGTGAGCTACTTAAGGTTATCACGTCCTTAAGAGAACATGACGCTGATGAATCGCGCGGTTTCACCTTTTCCTCGAAAAGGTTCTCGAACATAGGACTCTCAAAACGGTCGTCGTTAAACGACGATCCGGGCCAACTTCCAGACAAGCTTTTTAAAGCTGCTTCTGTCTCTCGAATAAATTTACGTTCTTCGTCATCCACCTCCCCCTTTGTTTCCACTGTTGATAAATCCCTCTCCCCACTAGCACCACCAGCATCTTCAGATCGCCAGTTCCTAGTTAGAGATTTTGATGACCCCGCACCCGAATAAGAAACTTCTTTTTCACCCGAAGAACTTGTAGTAGCAGAAGATTCTGGATCAGTTTTTGTCATTTTACGACTGGGACTTCTGGATGGTGATCTCGAATGAGATAATAAAGTTCGTTTCTTTCTGTTATTGTTATCACTACTTGTGGTATTATTATTATTGTTATTGTTGCTGCTATCCGGTTCCGCTGCAGATTGGTATTGATCCTGACTACTGTCAGGTGACGCTGTTCGACTAGATTTTTGGTGCACTTTCCTCTTTCGTTTGGGAGCTGGTGAATTTGGACTATCTGAAGACATGTCACTAGTTCCTCCTCGTTCTTGCTGCTGGTGACCATCAGCTTCTTCCTTTGAAGTTTCGGACATCGTCGTTGTCGTCGTATCTTCACTGCCGCTCGTGGGCAATTTCTTCGTCGCTGTTGTCGTCGTCGGCTGTTGCTGCTGAGACGAGCCTGCTGATGATGTTGCTGTCGACGATGAGGAGGATGACGAACTTGATTTCCCTTTTGTTTTGAGTCCCTCTGTTGTGGTGGAACCTTCAAATTTCCTCTTCTTCAGTTGCGTAGGGTGAGCACTGGAGCTGAAAAGGTAGAGAAAGAAAAAACAGAGATTGCATTCATTAATATTTTCACATACAGTGTTTTTAGTTGGTGCTGCAGTCATAATTTTAGTTTCCCACCTCCCCCAAAATCCATTCTAGTGTATTAAAACAACTCCCTGATTTCTTTTGTTTTGCTCCCTTTCCTTGCCTTTAGTCGATAACAAGAAGGAAAAGACGAAAAAAACCATCCTTCACTTGTCTTGGCAGAATCCACTGACATTTGTGCATGTTGAAGGAAGAGTGGGGGAAGAACCTTAACTGTTGCCAAGATGTATTCTAACATGTTAGTCTCCGGAGAGCCTATTTTACCACAAGCGTCACTGAATATTTGTCAATACAATAATGTATCATATGGATAGAGATTGCAAAATAAGAAGCTAGGGTTTATGGTAGGCGTGTATCAGTAACATTCATTTGTGATTTAGCAATTCTCAAATTAAAAAAAATGAACAAACAAAAACAACAAAATACTTCTTTGGCGAAAGATATAAGAATCAGAGAAGAAGATGAAAACAAGCCTTCAGAATTAACATATCACATATCAACATATCACAGCATTACCTTGGAACTCTTTTGCAACTTACTACTTTTAGTTTTCGTTGTAAAATGCAAACTTAGACGACTGTGACAGTATCAGATTGTGTCCGTTTTAGCGGTTAGATGGTAGTTTCTGTTTGTACACAAGAAGTCGCGCACACGTGATTGTGTGGAAAAATACATTATACACACAGAAGCTGGTCGTTAGGCAGCTAGCCAATTAGTACAACAATAATTTGGTACACGAAATACCAAGGTTATTTCCTCAGTAACTATAGCGACCGATTTGTCTGTGTGACTTTGAAGGTTTAGGTCATTTGAACATCAAATTGTCACCAGAAAAAAATGTTTAATATCGAGAACTCGGATGTTTAGGCATGAAAAGCCCTGACAATAAGCGACTAAAGAGGTACTGTAATTAAACGGCCAATTAAGCACTAAAAATCCGAAAACTGAAAGGCCAAATAAGGAATAAATTGACCGAAAATAAGAGACAAATAAACGTTAAATTATCAAAATAAACTGTCAAGTAAGAATCAAATTTCCCCCTTCCCTAAAAGTAAGTGGCCAAATAGACACCAAAATTCTGAAACGGAGATGCCAAATATGGACTAAAACATAACGGTCAAATGAGCACGGATAACCATGAAAATAAGAGGCCAAATACGCACAAAATGTCTTGGAAATAGTTAATAAAGATTTCAAACAAAGAAAGGAAAATGCAATTAAAATTTAACATGGACAATTTTGACAAATAGGTTTAAAAAAAAATGATAATCGAATTTCACTTTAATGAACATGTAACATAATAGTTATACACATGTAAGGAAACTTCTTCATATAATGGAATAAAATGCAAAATGATGTTAAGATTTGCTGGTGTCTGTCACATTATATTTCTCGGAAATAAAAGAAAATTAGTTAATTTTTATATAGTGTGAAATAGTGTAAAAAAGTGTGTAGATATGCTAGTGTAAAATACCACTAATACTATTTAAGTATAGATATAGGCCTTATATCTGAGATAGGCAAATATAAAATTATCTCTACAATTAAATTTTAATCAAATTCTTTTAACTTGATTAAATAACATTGATGCTGTATTATTACATATAACAACACGCCTGATGAATTATAGTTATTTCCTTGTAGGTAGTGTAACGGTACTATGTAATTATGTCTGATAATGACGGGGCAGCGTTTTATCTGAAGGCATGACCTAAAGGTCCTGGGCATGATGACTCGATATTAGTTTGCTTTCATTGGATGGAATTGGCATTCTAAGAACAAGATCTGCTGTTTAAGATCAAATATACTGCAATAGTAGGAACTTCACACAGAAATTAGCAATGGATTAGAAAACTAGAAATGGCTATTAAAAAACTTTTTTCTTTTTTTACTTGTACGTGGTAAACAATACACAAAAAGACTACAAATTCAAATCTGCACTGAATTTAACACTGTTCAACACCAACTGTGTGTTAACCAAAAACACCACAGCCTTCTGTGCTTAAATAACACACAAAATTACTAGTCATTTTGAACCACTTCCCTGTGTTAAATTTGTTTCCGATGTTTCTTTTTCTGTGTAAGATAAACACTATTTTATGGACAGGTACTACCTTCGTCTTACACCTAAAGAAGTCCTTGAACATTTTTTTTCAAACGGAACATTAGCTTTGTTCAATCTGGCTTGCAATGTTAATCGAAATCTAATTACACTTCAAGGAAGCAAGATTGAAAAACACTGTGTTTTGGAACTTAGTGTTTATGAGTGGCAGTACACTCTTATTTGAATGCTTCACCTACAAGCATAGAAGGATACAATCGAAAGTAAGGTTGATGGAAAACAAAATGAAGGAAGAAGGATTCAAAATTTTAGGAAGAAATGTTAAGAAAATCGGAAAAGGAGGAAGGACGGATGAAAACAGCTAACAAACAAACATTATCAAGTCCGAATGCTAAAAGCAGGCAAGATTAAAAGTACACGGGAAATTATTGAAAAAAAAAATACACAAGAAAATAACACGCTATTAAGAAAACAAATAGGACCAAGAAATGAAAATCGATAAATCTAGCTATGTTCCAATGTTAAAGTTAGTTGGAAGACCCCAATGGTTCTACCAAAGGAAAATTTATAGTTTGCTCAACGTTGTAACACAGCCATTTTTCGACGTAATGGTTCTCCGACCATTATTCCAACCATGTCCAATATTTCGAAACGTCGATTTATTAAATTGCTATTAACGTCCTAAATGAGCAGCTGAGCTTTAAGAACAAGACCTTACGGTTTTGGTAAAGTGGGCTTTGAACCACTCAATTCAATAGACCTTGGCGGGAATTAAACCTGTGGCCATACACACAAAAAGTGAACGTTGGGTTCGAACCCCAGACTAAAAGGTAGAAGCTCAACCCGTTAGATCTATTGGTATCTTAGGTTGTGGATGAACGTTGAAAAATGGTGGACATGGTTGAATAACGGTTACATTGGAAAGTAGTTGTGTTGGAACGTTGGACTCACTATACATTTTAGTGGTAAGTTCGGTGGAGTTTACCAACCAACCTCAACATTACCTCAACGTCCATATACGGTTGGTAAGTAGTTGGTTGGGCAATGGGCTACAGAGCGGACATCAACAATGTTGCGCCAGCCCTTTTCCTAACCACATACAAACAAAAAACAATCGAACTTGTTTGTTCTAGGTTGTGTATCCCCTGCAACAGGCAGCAAAAATATGGGTAATTGTGGATATTTACTTCATGGCTCTGATCTGTACGAGCAGACTCTTCTGTATATCATAGTTTCATCTGTACTTTTTAGTATACATACTTTTTGTTATCTTGCAGCGTTGACACGTCAAAACTCGTATTTAAAGCCTCGTCTTGTTCACAAATATCAGCAGAAAAAAACTGATGATACTATTCATTACTCTTTTAATGACGTAAATGTTTTTCTCCATAAGCTCCAAATGTTTTAAAGAACATTCTTATATTACATATACATTCTTCAAGCTTATCAAGAACTGCCAACACTGGGAACTTCAACACACATATTCACACGAGTGGGGGAAGAGAGAAAGAGAGAGAGAAAGAGAGAGAGAAAGAGAGAGAGAGAGAGAGAGAGAGGGTAAACCTTGATCCGACACTAACTGAGCTTTCTTGTGCGGCTAAACCTCTTTTCGCCTTGCGTATTATTCGCCATGCAAAGAGGTGAAAGAAATACATATGCTCTCTCTCTCTCTCTCTCTCGCTATATATATATATATATATGAACATATACGTATGTAGAGAAGAGAGAGAAAGCGTCTGTTGCAGAGAAACGCTGGTTATCTCACTGCCTATTTCTCCTGTCTGTTCCAGCGACTGGAAAACGTTCTGGAAATGGTTGGGGTTATAAAGGAAGGGAAGCAAGGAGCACAGCAGAGGCAGAGGGGGAGCGGAGGAAAAGACTGGAGAAGGCACATACCGCGGTGGGAACAGAACCCTCGAAGCACAGAACGTGGAGGTTCCACTCCTACTATTCACCTTCCGTCAACAGCAATATATTACTAAACAACGCCTCGGGCAAGGGGAACTTATTAGCTAGCGGTTCCAGACGTCCAGATTAATTCTCGTGATTAAATTTCATACGGCGGAAGAGAACACCGACGTAACCTCTTTTTTTCCCTCTTGTAACCACCCACCTACTCCTCCCCAGACCCCTAACTACCTACCTAGCTAGCTAGCTAACCTACCTACCTATCTACTGTACGATTTCTGACTCTCGACCACCATTATGAACATCTCTTCCTCTCCCTTTTCTTTTGTACAACATTCTGTTCATCCCTATGATTGGTAGTGTGAATGTTCATTCCATATATCCACTCACCCGCTTTTTCATTACATCTTGCGATCAGTATTCTTAAAATTAAATTCTTGACAGCTTTAATTTCTGATACAAAGCTACTCAGTAATGACCATTTTATACTATATATCCGAATAAGAAAGTGGTTTTCTATTCCGTCTCGTTACTTGTAAAGCAGCTTGTGACTTGAATTTTGGTTTTATGCACGTCACATCTAACAAGTTGCTGAATATTCCCAGTTTATAAAAATTTACAATGTCTAAACATGATGCTCAGTACGAATGTGCTTTTCTTTCACCGTGGAAACCAGAATTTGAATTTGAATTTAATTTTTAAGGCCTTTAGGCAACTTTGGTTCGGGCCTACTTCGAAACCCGAGATTAATTCTTTACACAAACAACTAATCCTAAGTGAAATTCGTCATGGTTATTATAGGTGGATGTCTGTATAACATGTTGAAATAACGCTATCTTTTTTCAGTTCTTCCCCTAAAGATAGAGAGAAATGAAGCATGGAGACATGTAGCCGCAAGATGTTTAAAAAGGCCCCAAAGTTTCAGGTTGCTTCAACAGTAAACATCTCTCCAAGCAAGTTCAACGCTCTTTGTATGACTCATATTCAATTACCCATACGATACATTTATTTGCTATCATCATCAGTTTTTTGCTCTATAAGCAAGTTAAGCTCTCTTTATAAGAATTTTAAAGGTCAAAGGTAAAGCTATCCCCTGTGCGTTACGCACGCGCCACATATTCTAGACCTACGATTCGAAGTGAGGTGGGTTGGTCAGTCCCATACTCGACAAACTTTACCTTTCCAAGGTGACGAGGAGTACCAAGGATACTCTGGCACTCAGTTTGATAGGAGGATCAGAGTGCCAGGCATCGGAGCACTAAAGAAAAGTCTCCAGCCTCCTGGCTGGGATTTGAACACAGGTCGTCCGATTCGTAGTCAGACGCGCTACGGCGTAATCTCAAGACTTTGCGTTATGTCATCTTTCTCTTGTTTCGTTTAATCACACTTTCACTCGCATCCTTGAGTGTGTAACCAATCACAAGCTAGATTTCTTGTGATATTTCTTTTATTGTTTTCAATATTATTCGTCTCTGACTTACTTTTTCTATTACTTCCTCATTATATATCTGTTGAGTGTGTAACTGATTTGTCCCTCTTCTCTTCCTTGTCTGTATTTCAAAGATCTCCAAATATCTGTCATCACTCTTTCGTTAAGTTTACGTTTCCACTCCACAGATTAACAATCCACACTAGATAGTTTATCAAGCCTTTTTTTATCTACTGTATTTCATATCGACCTCCAGAGAAGAACTTTTCTTAGAGAAATCCTCTTCTGCCGTTGCTATCATGAAGGTAGAAATCGGATCTTAGTTTCTCTAACACACATAAATGTTTTTGGTAATCAAACTATTAATATTTAGGTTATTGAGATAAATATAATTAATTTATTTTTTATTCCTAACCAGAATCGTTGATATAATGCATAAGATAGCTGGTAACAGATCTGTATTGTCCATTTCGACAGTTCGTTTAGCTCGTCATATTGATCTGGATGTTGATTCTTGTATAAGAAAATGAAAAACTGAATTTTATTTGTCACCTTTAGGCATATTTCTAGCTCAAGCAGGCAAGGTAGGGGAGAGAATGGGGAGAGCAGTGGCCAGATCCTTATTTAAGATACCATCCCTGGGTTCCCCTAGTATCACTGACGAAACCCGTGGAAAATATGTCGGAATAGTCGGCCGCGAGGTTCGATCACGCGTGCTTGCTCTTTGTCCATCTGAAGTTCGGTGAAAAATTAATACAAAATGGAAATATTTGTGTACCAGGAGGAGAATATCGACAACAAATAAAGAATAGAAATATTGTAAGTTGTGTACCAAAAATAAGGTGAAACAAGTGAGCATTCCCATTATCCTAACAATCCGAAGACTCCGCTTGTATTTTCCTATAGAACACTGACTTCCTATCATGTTATGCAACCCATTCTAACATAATTGTAATGCGTGACAACATATGTGCTTAGGATATATTTTTCTTGACACGGACAGCGGAAATATAAGGACGTTATCAGCAATAGCTTAAGCTACGCTATGAATTGACCTAAAATTGAAATTCTGTACATAAAAACAAAACAAATGATTAAAACAATGTAAATTATATATTAAAAAGAAGGTGAAAAAACGAACTATTGTAAATTGTATATAAAAAACAAAGTAAGGAATGGAAATAATATAAAATATTTACCAAAAAAGAGAGTAAAAAAAATGAACTATTGTAAATTGTATTCAAACAAGAACATGAAGAATTAAAATGTAGTAATATGTAAACCAAAAGAAAGTGAAGGAGTAAAACGTTTATGCATTGATGTAAAAAGTTGAAAGCCAATCATCTTCAATTTCTTTAACTTTAAAACAGAAACCTTTATATTAGCTATATAAAAGTTAGAAAGAACACAGCTCTATACGATGATTGAGCCTGAGTTGTCTAAAGGTCATAAAGAATTGAAAGTCTTGAAACATTTTGTTTTTCTTATAAATTTTCAAAGAAATTTTTCTGTGAAAGAAGACGACCTGGTAAGAGCAAAGTAGCTATGGCAACAATGACTGGAGCACGAAAACGACCCCTCTGTGGCGGTGCAGTTTTGCGGCATTGAGGTGCTCTATGCTGAGGTAAAGGAAAATCGGGTTGCTCCAGTTGTATGCTACATAATGGTATGCATACGTCTTCTGCTGAGATTCTGTTGGTGAACCACCGAACGTTCGTTCTCTGTTTAAAAAATAAAGGGGAATGTTAGTTGTGCTGTGTTCTTCTGTGCTACCATGTTGAATTGGGTTCCTTTGGGTGACTTTCTTTCTTCTGTGTTGCTACGAAATCGGGAGGGAGAGCCTACCACACAGAAAAGGAATAAACAGAGGGATAAGACAGGAGGAAATAATGTCGGGAAAATGTTTGTGTGAGAGAATGCGTGTGTCGACACAGGTATTCAAGTTACGTTACTAGGAAACCATACACGGACTAATAAAAATCTGACTTGTAGATGGTTACAGTACAGTAGATACAAGTTACCATGTAATTGAATATGTTGTCTAAGACAGCGTTTGCTCTCAAATGTGTATGCTGGCAATACATTGGAAGATAATTTATTTGTTTGCTATTTTGGGACGTACTGTCATCTACACATTAAAAGTATATGAACTAAGACAATGGGAATTAAGGTCAGCGAGGCACGCAGATTTGATTCCCTCTGCTGGTAACACTGACTGGGGGGGTTTCCTAGGGTTTTCCGCAGTCTCACCTGGCAAATGTCAATGCAAAGGCCTGACCTTTCCCTGGGCACGGAAGAGAATTACCCGAGGAACGTCATTCCTTGGAAATATGGTGGTCGTAGCCCATAGATGCCTGTCTAAAGTTGAAATATTGTTTTTCAGCGATTCCATGGAGAATCCGGATAAGTTCTAACATTACTTGCATCAGTTTTGATATGGAGTACTTGTACTGTTGTTACACTACAATCTTATACTTTTTATCTATATTCCTTTAATTTGGAGTTTAAAAATGACAAGCGGATAAGTCAATCAGCAAATTTCTAATGCGATTTTAGAAAAGAGAAATAACAAAAAAGAGTAAATTTTAAGAATTTTCCGAAAAAGTAGAGAATACAAAATAAGGCCCTCCTGAAAAGAGCATAGGAGAACAGGGTAATGTCACGCAGCCTTGTGTAACCGAACTGAGACAAAGTGAATATTTTTTACCTATAGTGTCACGTAGTGCAGAACGAAGCAATTAAGTTCCAGTGGACATTGGGACGTACATCATTTTATGTACGCCACAAGACACGACATTTTTTTGTTATGTTTGTTTCAGTAAGAATTGGTGCAGATTATAATAGCAATGACAAACATCTTCACAATTGCTAAAAACGATGTTATTGCACGCAGCATATCTTACCCCACCCCTGAGGAGATTTTAGTGGAAGGGAAAATTAATCCTCCATCCTCCCAGGATTTCGCATCATCATTCTGATGTAGTTAAATAATTTCAGAATTTTTATTCATTGATCATTATATGAAGTGATTTACTTCCACAACACGATCTTGTTTTCTGTGTGTACAAAGTACCTGAAGATCCAAGTATTTTCTATAACCGCAATCTGCAATAATGTTGTTATTATTAAGGAATGCTATTGCATATCTGTTCATGTTTTCTTAAAGTGGGAACGGAAAATATAAGAAGCAATGCTGCGTACATTTACCCCACCCAGGTGGGTAATGAAACGCAACGCAATGTTTGACTTTTCAATTACAGAAAATTTATTACTTGTTATTTGTGTATCATTTCTTCTCATACTAAAGCTCAATTATGTGTCTTAATATTACTGAGTTGTTTCAGGTTTCTCGTACAAAAATCAATCACTTATGTAAAATCAAATTTAAGTGCGTGCAATTCCCTCATTCTTCTCTACATCTGGTAGTACTAGACAGAAGTCGTTTTTGAATGTTTCTTTTCTAAACGAAACAATAATTTTTTTCTTAGAATATTTATTCTTAAAACCGGGGAGAAAAATAGCCGAGGATAAATGCCTTAATCCAGGGAAATTCTCCGGAAACCGGGGTGAATGGTCACCCTAGTGTAAACCATAAATGGAGGTTAAATAAGTAAACACCAGGGGAAACAGGGTAACAACTTGAGTGGGATTGAGAGAGATCTTGAAAAATTCCTGAGTCAAGATGGTCATCGTAAGAGGGACCTGCATTCTCTCTTTAGTGGCAACCTCTGAAAAAATGACTTCCGTCAGTAGACCACGGGGCAGAGACGAGTTATTTTCTTCTTGGATTTTCATTATTTTCCTCTTCGATTTTCATGATTCTCTTCTTGGATTTTCATGATTATTTCTCGGATTTTCATTATTTATCTTCTCGTGAAGTGATATGAAGTTTTTCATTCTTTATAAAGAGAAATGGACCCAAACAGTACAAAGTAAACATTCTAGCCATGTTCGAACAGAGTTTTCTATTGTAGGAGAGATTACAATTCATAACAAGATAAAAGAAAATGGCGTCAGACTTAACATAAAGTAATTGATACTTGACAACACAGCTTTTGCAGGTTCAGGGTAATGACAGTGACTTATCAAAGTTGGAAAAGACAGATGAAGTTTCAAGGTTAAATGTATAGTAATTTAGATATAAGTAGTACTCGGATAGCGAAACCATATGAGGACCACAGGGAAAGAAGTTATTTTGTTCATTTTTTGGCCAAATTAGCGTAATTGAACCTCTGAATGGTCTTTGAAGTGCCTTTCTAATAAACTAACATAGATGAAGAGAATATGCATAGTCCGTCTGCTACAAGTAAATCTTTATTTGATGTGTAGGCATAAGTAATGCTGATTATGGATTTTCAAAAGGCTCTTCGGTAAAATCAATAAAATAGACAAAGCACGTTCTTTTCCTGTGGTCTTCATATATTTAATTCATTGTTAATCACATCAAAACCGAACGAAAAGGCAAATTATAACTCTTTCCACATAAATGTGAGTCTTAGTCAGTAGGGTATCTAATGCTAAGATAGTTAATTTGTGTTGTTGTGTTTATATTGTGTTTCAAAATTATGGAGAGCACCTGATGCTCTCAACACCTAATGATATATCTTACCAGCTCTAAAATGTAGAGATGTGTTTACATTCAAACTTATGTGAATTCTATTTTGAACCGGAACCGTAGCAGTCACGGAAATAAGTTCATTAAATATTAATCTAGTGCTAATGCAGAAAAGAAGAAGAAGTCGTAAATGACAATTAAGAGATTTGACTCAAAATTTTGAATTTTAGTCTATATGAATGATAAGAATGATAAATACTTCCAATGTTTTAAAAAGTATATATATATATATATATATCGTTAGCACATTTTTCTGTTATGTTCAGTTACTGATTTCTTGTTATGTATGTATGGAACATGGAAATCAATGGTATTTAAATATTGAATCAGAAAAAGAACATATTGATATCTTGGTAATTACTTACAATGTGTTCTTGTGTATAAGATAAAAATGAATTGTATGGGCAGTAACAGCGCAATTGTTCTTGTGTATAATGAAGATTTAATTTTGTGGGTAAGATGAATGCTATTTAGATACTTCCCCAGTTAAGCAGTAGGTCTATGAGAGTTCTAATCTCGGAATAAAAAAAGAACAATGCCATTCGAAATATATCGACACCTGAGTATTGTAGTGTCGTATCCCCTACTAATATCCTATAGAGATCCTCAGGGGTCGATATATTATACTTAACTATAGTATTTACTTAGCAAGTAACATAATCTAAAGTAGTACTGTTACCATTAAGACGTCTGAGCAGTTAGGAAATAATATAAGTTCGGTTACGGAATGAGCCAGAGTTCGACTTGACCAACATACAAAGCATTTGTTTATGATGTTAGGGGATATCCGGGTTACATGATTTTGTAAATGATGATGGGATACGTAATTTGAACTCTTACGAAGCTTCCACTTAAAGATATACGAAATACACCGCTTGGTTATCACACCAGTCTTCCTCTGAACCTGCTAAAATGTAGTGATATCATGAAGATCGAACCGACGATAATTACAACTAGCAATGAAAGTTGAAGTATCGAAATCGCAGTCTGTAACTCAAATTTGTTATTCCAGTGCAACAATGAGTCAGAATAAATTTTCATAATTGTATTTACACGCAATAAAAAAACAACTAAGAAAAAAGACCACACATAAATCGTTTCTCACATGTACACGTTTGGCAGATATATTCACTATGTAACACACTTTTATGTTTTTACTGGTTTGTTTGCCAAACTGAACTTGACCTATTGTTGCACCAAGCCCTTCTAGTGTTTAAATGTATTAACTTTCTGTTCCTCTGTAGATGAGAACAAAGAGTATTGTTTGGATGTATTAATTTTCTGTTCCTCGGGTAGAAGGCAACAAAAAATATTGTTTGAATGTATTAATTTTCTGCGCCTCATAAGAAGAGAGAGAGAGAGAGAGAGAGAGAGAGAAAAGCAATATTGTTCAGTCAGAAAATGAGAAGGGAAAGGATGGAGACAATCTAAAAAATCGAGGCGCTTATTAAAAGTTGTTACAGATGTCGAACATAGATTTTTTTTTATTCTGTTCTTGCATCTCTCTCTCGTATCATAGCACGCTGATTAAATCTTCTCAATGTTAAAAGCAAGAGACAATCGATTCTAATCGATATATCGATATATTTCCGTCATCCACCACTCCTTTTTTAATTGAAGGAAGGAAGGGGATATTCCAGAGATTTTTAATTACTTCAATTCCGATTTAATTATTGGATTATACAAATAGTTTGACATTGCCAGCTGCTTCTTAGAAAATATTAGATTCACCAGTGTGGATACCATTCCAAAGGAGAAGAAAATTAAAATTAAAAAGTGTTATGAAACAGATGTTTTAGTGCAGTGCATGCGCTGTCAATATATACCAGGTATATATATATATTACTACACTACACTTTTTTACAGAAGACAGGTGTAAAAGTGTGTTGAACCTCCAGGACACATCATTGTCAACAGAATAACACAAATATTAAAAAGAGTTATATTCAAGTAAAACTTATAGCTCATAATTGCGTTAATACTAGACTATAAATTTAGTACAAAGCATTTTTGCTGTATGAGTCTCTACCTCATACAAGTTCAGATCAGTACTAGCTTTCTGACTTGATAACTTTGGTTGGTTTGCGCCATTTTAAGCAACTATTGACCTCGGCCCGTCTCGATTATACGAGTACAATTTATTCATTTAAATATCCATGTTTCAGGTGAGATTCGAACCCGCAACCTCATGGACGGCTACCCAATTCCTTAGTCTACAGACACGACTTTGCTGTCGGCTGGTGTAATAGAACAATTGAGTTCTACTGTACATAGAACTCGAAAAGAGTTGCTGTATTTGGAAATTAACTTTTGGGACGATGGGATAAGGTGAGTTATATTTCATTTACAATTCTAGCAGGAATAGCAGCAATGATCTAACCTAAGTCCTTCACGTACATAAGGGATGTTATTCCTTATCCAGAGCTGTCTCAAGAAAAGGGACGATGAAGTTAATGACCACTTAGGTATTATCCGGCATTCGCTCTATAATTAAAAGGAAAACGTCAGCCAGGATGGTTGGCAGCTGTATTAGAACCGGTGAACCTATACAGAGCCGATGCGAAGTCCGCGAACTAAACTATTGGACCACATGAGCTGGGTTGCAAGTTTGTTATATATAATTGCACTAGGTTCACTTTTAAGATGTAATATACCATTTTAAAATTAAAAATTCAGGAATAATCGAAATCTAATCAAGATAAAAGAAAATAAATTAGTTCTTTTAAAACAAAATACATTCTAGTAACTTGAATGGTTATTGTTATGTATAAAGTGAGATGAAAAAGGAATAGTCGTGATCATTTATGTAGGTCTCCGGTCACCTATGTTCAGGTCATGCTGGGTCATCGAGTTACCAAAAGTAACCAGTTTATGCTGCGTACGTTACTGCTCATACTGAAACATTGTGTAGTTACCAATAAACTTTACAGATGTCGCTTTAAAGAAAAGTCCCAAAGTTTCTTAAGGGGCCTCATTATTATAATTTAGGATCATTACAAATCAATCAGTATCACTTCAAAACTTAAAAAAAAAAAAACCTTACGGATCGCTAATTATTTTGCCATTTTTGAGGTATGGAAGTTAAAAAGTGAATCACTCATAAATCTTCCTGTTACCTTAATTATATATCTTATTACAGCCTACAAAAATAGCTTACGCCCTGTTTGTTATGCATTTAAAAGACATAAAAGCAGTATAAAGCTTTCTTGTTATGCATTTAGGTGGCGCTAAAATATACCTTCGTTTCCCCAGCATTAAGTTTTAAGTTGAAATAATGCTCTTAACCTTGAGTGAATAGAGACAGATCCTGTGAGTGGATGAGAGAGGAAGACACAGACACACCAAGTGAGATAGAGAAGTGGGAAAGGGGGGGGGGGGGGGAGATAAAGATGGAGAAGAGGCACCGATTCTTGCAATTTCGGCATTTTGTCGTTGTCGTAACAGCCTTGCTTCAGCTCCAGTCATGCTGTGCGGTTTACGGTCTGTCATGTCTCATTACGGCAGTCATCAAAATCGGCTTTTGATTTGATGCGTCCCTCGACGCACCACGTCACACAAGATGAAGAGATTCAGCATCAAAGATGGATCTCTTCTCTTTCCTTCTCTCTCTCCTTTTTTCTCACTTTAAAATGGAAGAGAAAGGGTGGAAGAGAGAGAGAGAGAGAGAGAGAGAGAGAGACGGAAAGAAAGAAAGTACTATAGTTATCACGTGAAAGTGACAAAACTGGGATCGAAAGCTAAAGAAGGAAGAACGTAAGAAGACTGAGGTTTAGATTATGAAGGAACATAAAATTGAATTTAAAATATAAAAATGCTATCGATACTAGAGCTTTTGGATTAATAGATTACATTTTGTTGAGATTTTCTTTTCCATGGAGTACATTTTTCTTGCAAAGAACATCTTTAGCTCAAAGCTCAAAAGCGAATTATCAATTTGTTTGTGGACTTCAAGTTGAATTTGAATTTAATTTTAAGACTTTTAGGCAATTTTCGCTCGGGCCGAATGGATGATGATGGGATGATTGATGGAATGAAGAACGTGGGAAAACCCCGAGAAAACCCACGCACGCGTTATTTGTTCACCACAAAGCCACATGGCACGAGCAGGGTTTGACCAGACTACCCCAAAGATAAGCACTCTAACCGTTGACCCGCCGCGGCCCTCAGATTTTTAGTCTTACAAGGTACATTCGCCAAGTATCTCTCCAAGGTTTGCTTAAATTTGATTAAAATGCAAAGTTCTCCAAGGCCCAGGATCCTGATCCAGATTATAGACAATATTAAGAAAGAAAGCTCTTACCCCAAGACGAAGAGAAGTCAAGATCGCGTCAAATGAAGAGGGACAAACTTTCTTTAAAGTACCTACTGGAAAAGCACCACTAATAAAAAAAAACGGTGACGCTCCTGGTATTAATTAATACATAAATATTCGTATTGAGAGAAATTGTGGTACTTTGTGTTTGTTTGTATTTTAAAAAGTTCATTTTCACTAAACTTCCACTCATCAGAGCTCCAGTTCTCTACTTGACCTGCATGTACACTCCGAGTCATAGAAAAACGACATATGGAACTTCTCATATGTCCAAAATTTGCACAATCCGTCAACATCTGACAAATATACTAGCAAGGACAACACATGGAACAACAATTTCAATCCTAAATCAAACATTGGTTTGTTATTACCAGACTATGCTGGATTTGGAGTGTGTACACTTAGTCTATTTTCAATGAATCTGAGTGTACCATGAAGACTCCTTTAAGATTGTTCTTTTTAAAACAGAAAGACGGTGTGTTTTCTTAAAAGGTCACCTTCTTTCTAGAAAAAAAAACTCTTTCTTTGCAGGTCACTGCTTTCCGAACGTTTGATTCGTTCCAAAGGAAAAGTACCTCGTAAAATATTTAAGTTTGTCCTGAGAACGAAGTGGAAAAGACACAGTGCTGATGCTAGAAGTAGCTGTTGTACGCGGGGAAGGGATGAAGTGGCAGAAAGGAACTCTTGTGGAGAGCAGAGGTGTTCTGAGCCAAAGAACTTCTCCGAACGGGGTCACGAGAATAGGATCGAGAGAAACGTTCAAAAAATAAGTGACAATAGTAATGCGACAAAATTAGAAATTTCATTAACCAATGCAAAAGAAACGATTGAGAGAGTTCTATTAGAGAAATTTCGAGACAAATAATTGCCATTACCTTAAAAGCTTACCCTGGGGGGACGCTTCATAGTTAAGAGGTCTTGTATTCGAGTCTCAGGACCACCAATATTGAATGATGCTTCTTTATAGTCACACTAGAAGGGATTGAATGAACTGAAATCGCAGATGTTTCTTAAGATTTGCAATAGATTAAGGGCTGCAATAGACTCATGAAAAAAAAAAATTTAAATAATAATAATAATAATTTAAAGTCTTTAAGAATATTAAGTATTGCTAATTGTATTCGTAACTAGAAAATATGAAGCGAGCTCTCAATTCATAGTTTTTTTAAAATATAAATTCCCAACTGAGGAACAAGTCTAAAGCTATATGAAGATTCTGTTAACTGTAGAATTATGGAACACTACTGTAGCTAATTATTATCAATAAGTTTTAACGAATATAGCATTATTTTACTGAAATAGAGGTGGAAATAATGTCGGAATATGTATGGATGATACCTTCCTAAATGTTTAATACTACATTTGCACTGTTTTACACCATTGTTTTGTTATTTTTACTCATTTAGTTATTCCTATATATGTGTTAAATTTTATGTTTTGTGAATTCATTGTAGATATTTATAAATATGTTGGTATCGACTATGTTACACTTTGTGTACTCTAAAAATTTATATAGTCACTTTATACTTCTACACATCTTTTGTAACTTTTTATTAATTTTGTGAACAACAGTTGTTAGTAATGTGCATAAGAAGTGTTGTGAAATTATCAAGTCATCGTCAGGCAAAGTATTGAACACAACTTAAGTACTTAGTTTCTTGTACAGATGACTTTCTGTACACATTTTATTTAGATTGTTTTCCCACAAACTATGACTCACTTTTATTTCATACCCATTTTCTTGAACGTATACTAAGAAAAGTGACAAATCTCGGTTCATGTTCTTCTAAGTTCCGTTGTTTAAAGCACTAGTCTATCACAATGGCGATTCAGGTTCTATGCCTTCTTCTACCAAAGTCTTTGTTTATTTTAAGGCTACCAATATCTCCTATTGATGCACTCTATCTTGTCCTGTAAGCTATACAACCCTCAACGGAGAACACCAGCCCTTAGACCCTTAAATCACAGGGTCATTGAACTTGTGTAGAAGCGGGGTTAAGATCATGATAAGGGTGGATGTGTACAAGGAGTGATTGATCAAAGTTAGCTAGTTTGACATGTGCGAAAGCTGTTTGTTTAAATGAAAATAATGTCCTTTTTCTTACAGAGTGTTAGTGTGCTATATTTGGTAAGTAAGCTGTTGATAGCACGTTAATAATAATAATTTTTTATAACCAAACACCGTAGATTTATCTGTTTGTCTGCAAGTATTCAGCGAGTTCTCAAAATCTACACTAGGCGACTCTGCTGTATACTAATACCCTGCCATCTTACGAAGAAAAAGCAAGTTTTTGCAAGTCGATTCTTTTCGTGCAACTAAAACAGTATTGTAGTGTTTAATTATTTGATTATAATGAAGTTATGTTATTTTTTTACTGAAAACATTCAAAGGCAGAAAATTTAAGTTATTAAAAAGTACACTATGGGGTATATACTGGTAATATAATAATAATAAATGTTATGAAATCATGAACTTTGTTTCATCATCTATATCATCATCGCTACGCAGTAGTATAAACTAATAATTAAAACTCAAAGAAATAAAATAATCCATTTTCTTTCCTCAAGATTTAACTATTTACAGAAAGCCCTTTAACCCTACAATTTATTAATATCTCCTTCTGCTGTAAAATTTATCATTTAAATCCTAAAATGAAAGACTTCTGCGAAAAGCAAAATGGACGAACTACCATGAATTATACAGTATTAACCTGAAGTAATTAACTCCTTCTTCATGTTCTTATATTTTCTTAACAAATATACCCTCGTTCTGTATACACATCGTTCTGTCAAGTGCGTACAAGCAGTGTCTCTTGAATTAACAAGAATTACAGAAGAAGAAGAAGAAGAAACAACTCAACTAATTTCAGTTCATTTCGAATCGCGCCACGCGGGGACGACGACAGGGTTGCAAAACTATCCGAGGATCTGGGTGCGAAAAAGACAAACGAGCATTCATTCCAAGTGCCGTAATCCGCCCGGATTTGCTATTCCACATCCTTTTCTCCTCTTCTTTCTCTTTCACACTCTGTCTCGTTTTCTTCACTGTCCCCTCCCCGTCTCACACTTCGTCCAACACACACACACACACACACACACACACACACACACCCATACCCATACATTTTCAGTTTCTTATACTACCAGTGCAGTGATTTAGCAGCTTGCTTTTCCTTGCCCCCAACACTTGGTGAAAAGAAAAGTGATAATGTCTTAAGCCGTTTTCAGGAGAGAGAGAGAGAGAGAGAGAGAATGTGTGAGTAGAAGAAGGGCGACAGGAAGCACCCCCTTTGCCGTCCTTTCCGACACCTTAAGACTTCCTTGTCTGGCTGTTAAAGAAAAATATATAAGGTAAGAAAATGAGTGGTGTTAACAGAAGTAAAAAGAGAAAGGAAGAGAGAGAGAGAGAGAGAGAGAAAGAGAAAGATGGGTAAAACGAATGATCACCGTGGTAGAAAGGAGGTTTATCTAATTTCCAGCTCGTCGGCTAGCTTTGCGTTTATTTCTTCTTCTTTTCTTTAAACCATTTTGTTAGTGTTAGTACATTCCCTCATTCTTCGTTTTACTTCTCAGTCTATCTTTCTTTCTTTCTCTCTTCCCTTCTCCATTTACTTTCCTGAATGAACTTATTCATAGTGTTAGCTCTAGTCCTTTTATTCTTGTTTTCTTAACCCTTTCCTTCCACCGATATGAAGATATCTTCTTCCTTTTCTACATTTCACTATATCCAACGAGACAGAGGTTGACTCCTCTCCAATATTACTTCACAAAGCTAGTTTTATTCTTTGTGAATAAAATAATTTATTTTTCCAGCTGTTATTGTTCAGTTAAATGTTTGTTATCGTTTTGGAAATTCACTTCTATTCTTCACCAGAGATGGAGAATGATAAGATTTCATCATATATGTATTTCAGTTAAGTTAATGCATGGGAAATTAAGAGTTCTTTAAAACATGATGGCAATCAATAAAAATCGTAAAAGAGGGATTGATCGGGAAAGGATCCACGAAATTGATTTTTTTTCCAACGGAAGAACAAACTGCTGAAAAGAATATGTAATAAATAAATGCTTTCTGTGAAGTCGCTTGTGGATTAAGCTGTTTGGAGGAAACTGGGCTATTGACTGCAGCCCTGGGCTGTAGCCCCTGAATCCGGTTCAGTGTGGAATGGAGACGTGAGCTTTACGAAAGAATAAAGAAAGAAAAATTGCAGGCTTTCTATATGTAGACATGGAGGAGAATGTAAAATCAACCGAACAAGAAAGGTTCGCAATACAAGAAGAGTACGTGAGAGATGAACTATACCTAAACAAATAGATAAAAGAAAATGAAAGTAGTTAAGACATTGGTTACGCAGAGATCATATACTGAGGGATTCAATTGATGACGTAATTGAATTAAGAAGACGAAAATGAATACGAATTTAGCTTCATGACAGTATTGTTTAAAAATAGATAACTAAGACAAAAAATAAATTGTAATAGCATGACATAAGAAGAGGGTTGAACTAGACTTGAAGCACCTTCCGCTTTCGGCAGAGTGTCACTTAAAAACCTATAAGGGCCAAGAACTATGATTGACATACACCGTAACAATCACACAATAACCTTAAAATATAAATAAATACAAGCGACAACTCATATTTCAGAGAGTATAGGATGGCATGGGTTTTTATATTTATCAGAGAGCTTCAGTCCGATAGAACCATGCATAAGCAATTAAAGTCATGAAATACAATGATACAGAATTACCATAGTCTTTAATACCACATATAATTCTCCGACTTACAGTGAAGCACATCAAGTACGAGGGGCATCCGCTACCTGTTTTGCAAGGCATGTCGTAGTCACCTTGGGAAGTTGTGCACTTCTCCCAGCGGTGCTGCAGCGTTGCCAATCCCTTATAAAAAAAGGGGTTGGGAACACTGTTTTGGGACAACCGGGACGATCCTCATCAGACAATGATGTCGTGCTCCGTTTGAATTCTCCCACCCACCTTCTGACCGTAGCCAGCATGTCCTCGTGAATTTCCTTCGCCGACATGCCCTTGCGAAACAGTTAACACATCACAGCGCATTCACCTTCCTTTCTTATGTACGATGCCCTCTGGACTGACGTTTTGTGACGTCACCAACTACGCGGAGCTAGCGATCGGTCTGAAACTATGTGAACCTTCCTCAGAAAGATTGAGCTTTACGCTGATGAAGTTTCTTTCAAATCGTACAATTCCTTCCTCGGTAGGTTCAAGACTCATCACATGCCCCTCGTGTAATTATTAATAAATAAATGAGAAAACGAAGTTAGAATTTTACAGCTAAAAGACAATATTGGAAGAAATAAATGTCAGAATTATATTTTTATTATATCTATCAAGTATATACGATTATTGATTACTCAATAGGCGATTCTATTACCAGCATCTCTCCACACTAAAACGCTGCAGAATCTCCTACAATAATACATACATTATGTTTTGATTTGATATTATTATAATACTATATTAAATAATATTATTATATATTTTGATTTTTCTAAATATTGACCTTAAAACTTAGAGACGATGATTACTAAATCGAATAACCCTGTCTGTTGTTGTCGAAGCGAAAATCAATTCTAAATCATCTGTTTGCAATATTTGACTTGTTCGCCAAATTACAAAACCACATTAGTCCATCGTTATACATAGCAATTACAATAATTATAATTTAATAAAAGAGAACTTAGAAAAAAAAGAATAATGCAGAATAACTACTAGTAAAGACAACACGGTAACTCTAAAATGACATGAACAATTCTACAATACAATTTACAGTACGTAAATGAAAATAAAACGTAACCCCGCAAAATAAGAAACCACAGAAAACATAACACAAAAAACGAAATAAATTATATACATGTCTATTTGTTGTTTTCCTGAGTAACACATATACCTCTGCGATGGAACGAGTTTCTTAAATATGTTGGAACACATACGTAAAAATGCAATATTAATTAGAAAGCATGCACATTCATTCTTCAACACATTTAGGAAACTTCATCCTTTCCCTTACCCTCTCTCGTCCAGAGCCATAAATGCTTGAAGGTCATAAATTCAATTGACATTCAGGTAAATAGCTAATACTAGGAAAGGCGACACAGGCATAATAACAATTTGTTCTAATTATAACAAGACCCTTTTATTAGTTTCCATATTTATAGTTATTTCAACCGAATTTCTGGCAGTCACAGAACAACAAGCAGAAGGAATGACTCTCCCAAATGAAATGGCGGTTCTTTCTTTGTTAAAGAAACTATTCTCACTTCTCACTGAAGAAAGCTTCGGGGTAAGACAAAAATAACCAGGAAGACTTCTGATGTGGATAGCAATTAATCTCAATTTGAGGATTTAGGCGACTACTGAATGACACTACGCTAGATATATGGTTTCCTTCTCCTGTGCTAAACGTTTTCCACTTTCGGAGAGTGGAACGAGCGATTTGTGTACACACTTGACCGAATAAAAAACACAAGTGTTCTCCAAACGACTGTTTACACATCAACAATGTATAAAAAAAAACTTCACGAAGAGAAAGTAAGAGACTTTTCTTACTGTGTTTGATCTAGACATGATGAATGACTTCAAGTTGTGATCATTAACTTTCAATTCAATTTCTTCTTAAATAATTTTGTTCAGTGCGAAGAGAACTTAAAAAAATTCGATATTTAAATAAAAATCGCTCACGTGCTAAGAATTTTGAACTCGCATATGCTATTATATAATAATATTCAAATTGAAACTGACGCTACATACTTAAGATGATATGCAAGATATGTGGGTTTGTAACTGTCATTACACAAGTGTCATTTCGGACACCGTACTCCTGAGTTTATTCAGGCACACGTAATTCTGGTACACAGAAGAGAGTGTTTTGTCAGGCGGATAAGATGGCATCCTTCTGAAGATCTATAATCAATAACAAAAAATGTTTTAAGCGTGCAATTTTAGCTAATAAGTTTTGTATTATCGATAGAGCTCAATACTTCGTGTTGGTGACAAAACGTGTGGTTATTTCATTATTATTATTATTTTGTAATTCCAATCAAACATTTTTTCAGATGCAAACTCTAAGAAATCTTACAACAACTGGCTTGTTTGTGCGTCTGTCTCTGAACAATATTGTATGAATCGTTTATTGAATATTAGTTCTATTTATTACGTAAGTTAACAGTGATATCCAATGAATGTAATTATAATTTTTCGGTCAGTGATTTTCAATTATGCTCTTACTCAAAGTTAACCGAAATAGCCTACCACATTTACGCAATTATGTGATTTTGCTCTCTTCAAAATGAATGAAGTGTGGTAATATTTTGATCAAATCTGACCTAAACCAAAAAGAAAACTCATAAATAAATATTTCGAATTTTTGTACAATAGATACCCTAAATAGAATATTTTAAAAAGAAATCGTCTATAAATTACTTAAATGTTCGAGAAAATGTATTATTCTTTGCTGTATAATAAGAACGTGAATGTAAAGGATCAAGAATTCTTCCTTGAGGGACTCCATGTTTGAGAAATAAACGTTTAGTTTTATCTTAAGGAATATTGTGTTTGTGAATCTCGATCTGATTTTGTTTAGACTCAAGTTCTCACGGTTCAGATACTTCTTACTGTTTTACTAGTATTCTTACTGTCGGTCAAGATATATGTCGTGATATAGTGACAAAAATTACTGCCTATTAATGAGAACCAAGCATGCAGTGCAAGTTCAGAACTTGTTCACATCCGGCATTTGAATTAATTTTTTAAATTTCTTCAGTCCCACTAAACGAATTCCGGGATGTTATCTGAAATTAAGGTCAAGACCATCATCACCTTCCCTATTATTTTATTTTTTATGCCTCATTATTACGTCTTGCAAAAGGTGCATTTTAAAGCTTCTAATTTTCGCATCAAACCTCTTTAACATGTAGGGAAAAAGAGTGAAGATCATTTGAGGTATGCAAAAGATGACTTCTAAGTGTAATATAAAGGATTACTTTAAAATATAATGTAAAGGATTACTTTAAAATATAAAATGTAATATAAAGGATTACTTTAAAATA
>JAGDQP010009545.1:0-42035 GCA_022664845.1 Lepisma saccharinum
AGTTAGCTACAAAGGGCAAATTATTTATATATATACGAAACGTTTGACCAAGAAGGTACCGTTATAACATGTCTGAGAACCGATTGTTGTATATTGTGTTTTCCATTTCACCGTCAATTTATCAATGAAGAAAAATAATCAATTATGCATTTCATTAACTCAGACATGGAATGTGGTGACATTGACAGTCTTTACGTTACAAAATGACTTTGTAACGCCCCAGGCAACTCTGACGGCAGTCAGAACGTGTAATTCGGAAACGCCACCAATAAGCGTGGAAACCATAGCCTGGAAACCACCCCGACTGGTAGACGTCACCGTAATATCTATCCTCCGACCCAGCATTTACCTGAGTTACAATTTTTGGAACAAGTGAGGGCGGAATAAGATAACATATAATCGGACTTCAATAAATAAAATATAGATCTACTCAGCAGAATGACCGAGAGAGACGAATGACCGAGAGAGCGAAGGAAGGTCGAACCAGACACTACCCCAATCGGACTTACGTTCGCTCAAATCACTTCGGACCGACGAAAAGCATGCATGGAAAACAGGACTGGGAAAGAGACAAGGAAAGGTCAATTGAAGTTGGCAGAACCAGCCCACAAATCACTATTCCCTGTGGTTGCCAGTACGGCTTACTAATGTAAATGAAATAGCTAAATAATATAGAACATTAAATTCAATACAGTTATGCCTTTTGAAATATGACTTGTTTCGGTGTCTACTTATTTTTATGTCACGGGCCGCTACTGTCTTACACTCCTCACTGACCACAACGAGTAGGGAGGATAAGACTGCATAAGTCCATATTCCTGAAAATATACTTGTTCACAGTGTTCGATTGTTATAAACTACGAAGAGGGGATTCTGAGACTAGCAGTTGCTTATAAGTTTCAATCTTCTACTTGTTATGGTATAGATATAAAGATTTTGTCCCTGGTTAAGGAGGGTGCACCCTTAAATTTTTCACTCCCGGAACGTTTCAATTTTTACCATATGTCATACCAATAACTGTGAAGTGAGGAATAGGCATAAAACAAAATTGTTAATTGGAACATTGTTTCTTCCAAAAAGCATTACCGGAACAACGTTCCACGCGTTCCGTTACCAGTACACCTCTGCTCTTGTTGGGATGATATTCAGAGTTAACGACGAGGAATGAAATCCTCACGAACCAGGGAATATCCCCCCCCCCCCGCTCCGACAAATCAAACACTGCTTGTTCACTAAGAGATGTAGGGTGAACAATTTAGATTTGTCTCTAAATAAGATTCACACTACCGGAAAGGATTTCCTGCGTCACCTAGAGGAGCAGGGAAGACGACTACTTACAAGTACATAAACTTGATTTTTATACGGGCTCAGTATTGTAACTTGGACTTCGGCCTGTCACGATTCACCCTTTACCCATTAAAATCCACACCCATGCCCCTGCCGGGACTCGAACCAGTGACCTTCGAGTCGTTGGCCTACCGCCGTAGACCGCACGGCTACCCGGCCGGGACTTACAAGTACATGTTCCTCAAAATTCTGAAGGAAATCCTCACTCACTACATGAAGAGACAAAGATATCTATTTGGACATTCTATTGAAAACAGAAGGGAGAAGGGCAGATTTTTAGACATTTCCTCTGTTATACCACAGAAACGACGGAATAGTATCTGAACTAATAGTATCGTTGCTCCCCGTGTAAAGGTCATCAGGCAGGGAGCTCATCCCTCAGACACAGGGACGTACGCAGAGGGGAGGGGGTCCGTATTCCGTACCTCCCAAACAATCAGATTGTTTTCTGAAATTTGTATAATTTTTGTCAAAATTACATGCATTTTACGTAAATTTCACATTCAGAAAGACCTTCGACCCCATCCCCCCAAATCAACTTGTGGGTACGTGCCTGTTCAGACGTAACGAACTTAAAAGAATATTGTCCAACACAAACAAAAAGTTTAAATGAACAAATTTAACGTGTTTAAAATAAGAAATTTCATGTACAAAGGTATGACAGTTTGAAGCAGAACGGTAGCCACAATATGCTAATCAGATGAAATAACTACTTTTCAAAATATTTTAAATTGACGTAGGTTTATTTTTATTATTTGAATCATTAGGTTTAGATATCATGAAGCGCAAAAAGATATTGATTGACCAGTAATTCCGAGAGACGCCTTCCTGTGAGGGTGTCACCCCTAAATTATCGACAACACCCCCCAACTTTAATATTTTTGCGGTGAAAAATCAATAGACACCGTGCAAAACTCCATTTACACCCTCCCAATTTTGACTTTACACCCCACCCTCAAACTAAGAATCCTGCCGGAAACCCTGATATTAATGATCTGGGATTTATAAAATAATGACAATACTGATGTTAGAATAGCACTCTACTATTACAAAAGTGACTATTCTGCACTGCAAGTCAGAAGCCCGTAGTACTACGTGGAGTAAACACTTCACTAATATAGGCCTAATAAATGCGTGCATAGAATAAAATAACCTATATCTCATTTCAATTACAAAAAATATACGAATGTTTAGTATCAGTTTTTAAAAAAATCCGTGTCCGGGCACATGCCCCTCTTGCGCTATTGCATGCGGACGCCCAAGACCAAGAAAATTCTCTAATATTTTCTTGTAATTATCATATGCTCTGTATTTCTGAATTAAAAGTGGCGCAAAAAGTGCTCAACAGGTGGCACAAAATTGAATTTTCTGTATTTAAATTTTCTATCACCTTCTCCCCAACCGGATAGTTCAGAGACACGAGATAAATAATGCGATAGGGGAGGAAGAAGCTATTGTAGAAGGTTGTAATATATGTTGCAGCAAAGTAAAACAATAGTGTATTATATTGTGTATTCTTTTACGCATAAGTTGAAACACACCGCTTAAATCCTCTATGGGTGAAACTAGACTGCAGCCTTGACTGAAAATAGTGCCCATAAAATTATCATCGGCGAAATAAGACGGTAAATTAAATAAACTGTCAATGAACTGTACTTATCAATGAAAAGAGCTGTCGACAAAGTGGCTTGTCGACGAAACGTACCTGTCGACGAAATGAACTGTCGACAAAGTGGCTTGTCGACGAAACGTACCTGTCGACGAAGTGAGCTGTCGACAAAGTGGCTTGTCGACGAAACGTACCTGTCGACAAAATGACTTGTCGACGAAACGTACCTGTCGACAAAGTGGCTTGTCGACGAAACGTACCTGTCGACAAAACGTACCTGTCGACGAAGTGAACTGTCGACGAAACGTACCTGTCGACGAAGTGAGCTGTCGACGAAACGTACCTGTCGACAAAATGAGCTGTCGACGAAACTTACCTGTCGACAAAGTGAACTGTCGACGAAGTGGTGTCGACAAAGTAATCTGTCGACAAAATGATTGTCGACAAAACGAACCGAACCCAATTGGGAGATCGTACCATGCAAATGCCGGGATGGTATCTTCAACTCAGCCTCTGGTTGATACCTTCCGTATCCTTTCCTCCTCACCTGTCCCCACCGGAGTCTTAGAAACCTAAAGGCCATAAATGAAACTCAAATTCAAAATGGAAGAAACGATTTTTTTTCAAACTGTGGATTTACCTTTCTCTTGCGCCAAACCCTTTTAATTGTTTGAACATTGTCTTATCAACTGCACCCTTCGCTTCATGAACATGTAAATAAATGCAGCCCCCTTCCACAGAATTCACAATGACAATCCAATTATTGTAGTGTGCTAATTAAAGGGGGGATGCCTGGGATCTCACTCACCCCCTGGCAAATAAGTTTCCCACCCTGACAAATTTATTTTTTCGTCCCTGCCAAGGATAAATTTCTCCCCCACCCGAAAAGATGTTTCGATCAAGATTAGATAGAAAATCGGAACATTTTTATTTGGCAGAAGTTGAAACTATTTTCATGCTAGTGACAAGGGTATATGAACTTTTATTAGCAGCTAAGAAGCCTATTTAGAAGCCATTTCTTTTGTGATATTTATGAAATAGCTTAATGCGAATGATTTAGTATGATTAGTTTGATTTAGTGACCTCCTATTGGGAAATGGGAATCCCTTCTCTCTCTCTCTCTCTCTCTCTTTCTCTCTAGCGAAGAAGATGAAGTGGAAATGGGCCGTTCACATAGCTAGACGAACAGAAAACTACATTGGATTCCTAGAGATACCTGTTGAAATCCGTGCTTTATGTGTTATTTCCCCTGGGTAAAAAGTTAAATTCGCGCACTGATTTCGAAATAGTGATTTGTATCTAAAGTCGTTTAATGGTTGCGTATGGTTTCAGCGGCTAAACTTAGTGAGAGCAACGTATTATAGGTGTCGCATTCGCATGGGGATAGTCGGCCCGCATGGATATTTCTGTTGTGCCGCCATTAAAACAATCACACGTAAGTAAGAAAATTAATAAAAATAATCAACAAGTTGTTACTTAAATCATAGTTTTCTTCTTCTGAATTTTCCACTTTATTGAGGAGGATATTGGTAGTTCATGTTATAGCCACGAGGTGCGCTGGGAGCCGTTAAAATTCAAGATCCGCTAGATGGCAATGCCGTTGCTTTGCAAAATATTATCGATATTACGTAACACTATGGAATAGTCAAGATTTCGTTTATTTTTTTAATTATAGGATGATTCAAAAGTATCAATACAGCCTGGTAGTTCATAAACCGACAAGGAAATGAATCATTGTAATATACAAATTTGGAATACTGGGAAGGAGTTATATTCTGGAGTAAATGATCGACTGTACTGCCATCTTAAATTCCGCCATATTGGATGAAGGTAATTTTTTAAAAAATGAACGTGTGACGTATCAAACAACATGAGAACTTTCCCAGAAAAGCACTCCAGGTATTAGGTTTGACCTATCTCTTACGATGTCGGAGTTATCTTTACTCAAAAGTTTGCCGTGCATTGCCACATGATGTGTCAAGTTATCCAACAGCGCCCTTTCCGTGTCGGTAATTCTACGACTAAGAGATAGGCCAAATGTGACACATGGAATAACTTTCTGGGAACATTCTCGTATTGTTTGATATATCCACTTGCCATTTGAGAAAAAAATATCTTCATCCGATATGGCGAATTTCAAGATGGCTGCCACATTAACCATGTACTCCAAACTGTATTCCTTCAACACCATTTCACACTTGTGTACTTCGATGCTTCATTTCCTTGGCGGTTTGTGATCTAACATGATGTACTACCGAGCTTTTTGAATCGCCCTGTAGATATATCAGTACAAAATCCTCTTCGGGGTAAAGGGAAGAGTGACGCAATATTTCTACTCACAAAAGAAGTGATATCAATTTTGCGAGTGACTTCTTGTGTCACTATGGCGGAAGTGTTTTTTTGTAATAAAATTAAGAGCATTAGTATCCCCTTTTCCACCATAGTGACAAAAAAGTCACTCGCAAAATGGATATAATTTATTTTGTGAGTAGAATTCTTGCGTCACCCTTCCCTTTAACCCGGAGGGGATTTGCACTGATATCACTTATTTCGTAATGCTGTCTTTTTTTTAAGTATATAGTCTTCATACAAAAGATCGAGTTTGGCCCATGATAGGCTCCGTATCTCCAAAACGGTAACTCCTATAGAAAAAATAAGCATTTTAGTTACCCCAGCCTGTTGTGGCTCGCAATTGACTCCCCGAACACCCAACTACCAACCATTTGACGCTAAAACAAAAAGGACATAGAATGACAGACACACCTTTCGATCATTTGTGAAAATTCTGTGATTCGGTTTTAAAAGTCATAACTTTTGAACCCCTTCACCGATTTTGACGTGTTATACACCGTTTGAAAGCTATTGAAGCGTAAATTACGATTCCGCAAGTTTCGGTCGCCTATATGGTCTGGGGTCAGTGCTATCATCAGAAATGTGATTTTTTTCCGAACCGCCCTAGAGGGGGTGATCCCAAGGAGGTCCTACGGACACCATTTTTTGTGAGTATGTGTCTTCGTATGGCAAAGAGCTTTCAAGTGCAAGTTCCAGCATCAAAATCGGGCTTACAGTTCGCTAGATCCGAAGTTAGCTGTATATATGTGAGTGGAGCTAACAGACTCGTTTGCCAGCGTCACTCGAAGAACTACCTTTCTTCATGATATTTGTAATGGAAATTGAATCTTAGGCCCCGGAAAATTCATTTCACTATAAAATTAAAAGAAGTTCCCATTTAAAAATTTAAATGGGAATGGGTGAATAGAATATGTTACTGTTTAAAACAAATGAATTCCTTGTGTTCCGAGAAAAGATAAACGGATGGTGAATACCAGATGGCGTGTTTGAAACATAATGAACATTTGGCAGGAAGTTGTTCAAACGATCTTCCATGTTTTGAGCAGAACAAACCGGCAACAAACAGCATAAAGCATGGAGGTGAGGGGGAAGAGTCAATGACCAGTTGTAATACTGAAAAATCGTTAAATTTGCAATTTATATTAGATTTATTCAAGTGGTCCTATTCATGACAAAATATTAGTCACAATTACTGTTGTTTATTGGTGTAGACCAGGGTTTCCGCCAGGATTTTCGGTTTGGGGGAGTGTAAAGTCAAAATTGGGAGAGTGTAAGTGAAGTTTTGTACGGTTTCTATCGATTTTCACAGCAAAATTTTTAAAGTTGTGGGTGTTGTCGAAACTTTGAGAGTAAACCCCCCACACGGTGGGTCTGGTAGAATCTCTGGTGTAGATACACAACATGAGTATCGATAGGGGGAGGGGGATAACTGATCAGTCTAGTCCTCTGGAAACCTAATTAGTACCTACAGCTGGGGGTTGTGCGATTTCTGAATTTAAAAATCGAACACTATGTAGGCCTATAGAAAATTCCCTTGAAATCAAATATCGAAATATCGCTGGAAATCAAATATAAACCGCATTAAAAATATATCTGTTACCGATATATCGATTTCTGATTTTTCTTGATACCCACATTTGGATTTTCCAATATATTGATAAATCGATATATCGAAAAATTGCACTGCTCTCGTATACTCTCAAAAATGAAAATAAATTTATCAGTACAGCTAAACAAAACACAGCTTTAAAAAGTTGTCTTATAATATGAAAGTATGTATACTTACTTACTCTATGGCTTACGGAACTCGCAAGTTCATTGCCGCAGTAACAAGCGTACATACAGTCTCGAAAATAAGTAGGTACTGCCGGAGTTGAATAAAAATTAGCATTTAGTTGTTGTTTTTTTTTTTTTTTTAATTTAAATTATACTATATTTATAGGCCAGGTGCCCAAACTGGTAGTTATGATTAAGCCGTGACATGTCTGAGTAACAGTATGTGGCAGGTTTAGCCTAAAGAGTGCTTATCTGTTCAATAAATACAGGGTGTTTATGAACTACACCGGCACACTTTAGGAGGTGATTCCTCACATCAAAACAAAACGAAAGTTACTCTGACAAATTTTCGAAATGTGCACAGTGTCGGAGCTACAGGCTGCCGAAAGCGTGGGGAAATGAACTTTAGAGCTTCATACTTCTAACACCACAAAAAACAGAGCTGATGCAGCATGGTACTGTCAAAGACTAAACTTGCTCTATTTAAAAACAGGCATATTTCAATGGTCGCGATAGGGAGTCCCCAAAGGAATTAGGGGATTCCATAATATATCTGAAGAAGACGTAGGTCGAAATGAGCATGCATTAAACGACTTCCCGTCTGAGTAAAGATGACAAACGTCATCCCCTGGATACAATCGGTCAAAGATATTCAATCTCTTTGATAACAAATAAATAAAACGTTCGATGAAATTATGCAATTCTTAATCCTGCTTGTTATGCAACCACACATTTTTTTTTTTTCGAAAATCGTTCGGAGTATAGAATCTACTTGAGATATCGACTTTGCGCAAACGAATAATTGTTTCCTTGTGGAAAACTGACCCATTCATACTAATTTTGATCCATCTTCAGAGAATTTCTAAGAATCTCCTAATTCCTTTCGGAAATCCCTTGAGCGCCCACTGTACAGTTTTGAAATATGCATTTTTGGGTAGTGCAGGTTTAAAGTCTTTGACGGTTCAATGCCGCATTAGCTCTACTTTTCGTGATGTTAAAGCTCTAAAATTGATTTTCTCACGCTTTCGGCAGTCTGTAGCTCCAAAACTATGCACGTTAAGAAAATTTGTCAGACGAAATTTCGTCTTGTTTTTGATGTGAGGAATCACCTCGAGAAGTTTGTCGATGTAATTTTAAAACACGCTGTATAACTTAAATACAAACTACATCTTAACCAGAGACTAAATAATTGCTGGACTCACGCAGTACTTACAACCGTGACTGTACTCATCAGAGCATTCTGCCAAAAGCGACAGGTACTTAAAAGCAAGCTAAGCTCTCTCTCCATTCCTCACGATCTTTTGCTTTCCTCTTTGTCTAAGCACACGATTTATCTTCCTTAGTACTGTCAAGAAATTCCATCCATGTTCTTCCTCTTCCTCTTTTCCCTTAAACCATATATTCAATTGTGTCCCTCACTATGTGAACAATGTCCTAACCAGTCTCTTCTTCATTCTCTGAATTATTATGTTCGTCTCTCGCCTCTTCAGCACTTTCTTATTACGTATCTTCTGTGTACAGCTATTTTTTTTCCATTCTTCTTCATCCGCACATTTCGAGAGTTTTCGATGGCCTTTCGTCACTCTCTTTCGTAGAGTTTGTTTAGGCTTTCATGCTCCACACTAGGGATGGGCACTTGGATCCGGATCCTCATTACCCGGATCCAAAAGGACCCGGTTCCGGATACTATAAGAACCGGATACCCGGATCTAGACCTTGGAACGGTTCCTTTAGGATCCGGTTCTCGGTTTCTTCAGGATCCGGTTCCGCCCACCCCTACTCTACACACACCATTGATCAATCTTTCTCTCAACTCTTAGTTCATGGGCTCATGGAAAAGATTCTGCTTAGAGAATGTCCTTCTCCTTACGCCATTGCTATTGTCGACTCCTTTATGGCTTTTACGCATCTCTGGCCCAGGGAGGATAGGGACTGTTGCGACCAGGGCCTCCATCCCGGTATTTGCCCGGTGAAACTACAGGAAACCATGGAAAACCTCAGTGAGGATGGGCATTCATGGCGTTCGAACTCACGTGCCTCCGTATTGCATATCCTCTCTCTTGCCAACCATGTGCCTGGACCAACAATTCGCAATACAACAGACGACAGAGAAAAGCTATGAGCATGGAACAGAATTGCATATACTATTCATAGACTACAGGAAAGCTTTTGACAATGTAAACAGAAGGAAACTAATAACCTGCCTAGAGCAAATAGGACTACCAAAGAAACTAAGAAACCTAGTAGCAATGACAATCAATGAAACACGTGCCAAAGTGCAGATAGAAAATCAGACAGGACAAGAATTCCAATACAACTGCGGTGTTAAACAAGAGATGAGCTATCTACAATACTATTTAACGTAGTCCTCCATAGAGCAGTAAAGGAAATAAACGAGGAACCATATTTACAAGACTAAATCAAATTGTTGCATATGCAGATGATTTGATAATCATAGCCAGGACCGAAAACGAACTGAAAAGCACATATCTGAAACTAGAAGCAGAAGCGAATTCATTAGGTGTACACAAACACAGATAAAACAAAATATATGCACATAGCAACAAATGAAGGAAAAAAGAAACACAAAATTAAAATGGGGGAAATGATATTCAAGAGAGTGAACAGATTTCGATATCTGGGCTTATTACTAGATGATAAAAGTAACATATCCGAAACAATAAAAGACAGAGTACAGCAGGAGTTAAAGCATATTATGCTTACCAAAAGCTACTAAAAGCAGAAGCATAACAAGGAGAACTAAATTACAGATTTACAGGACACTAATCAGGCCAGTCGTCACGTATGGTTCCGAGATTTGGACGCTAAAGAAAGAAGACACAAATAGGCTACGCAGATTTGAAAGGAAAATAGTTCGGAAGATATATGGACCAGTAAAAGAAGGCGAACACTGGAGAATAATACCATAATGGAAGGGAAAGACATAGTTAGATTTGCCAAATGAAGAAGAATTGACTGGGTGGGACATGTATTAAGGATGGATGGGAAAAGAATGCCAAGAATAATGTTAGAAGAAAGTATATTCAAACAAGAAAAGAGGGCAACCGAAGTTAAGGTGGATGGACCAAGTGCAGGAGGATCTAAAGGCTATGCAGATAAGAAACTGGAAGAAGGCAGCAATGAATAGAATGGAATGGAGGTGAATAGTATCGGAAATCAAAGAACACCCAGTGCTGTAGCGCCATGTGGTAAGTGGTAAGGTAAGGTATAATTCCGTAACGTAAACGGTAATAATATTTTAGGTTGCAACTGGCACTGGCATTGAAGTAGTCTTTGTCTTTCATTTCGGATATTTCTTTTTAAGATGAACTTTTAAGTATTTTAGGGGTCATTTTAAGTAGACTGTGTCATTGCATGATGCTGAATCAATGAAAAGAACTTGTTAGCTCCAATATAGTGATTTTACGGTGTATGAATCGGCGCAGTTATTAATTACCGAAAAACGGTTACCTTATATGTTTCATCAGATGTTGTACTACTTCCTTTCTTTAATAACATGTTTACTCCATGGCAGTCATAAGTAACTGTTAGAAGTTAAGTAATTTGCTTTGAAATTAACATTTTCGTGTTCATTCTACGCTCAATATAATATCAGTTATACATACTTATTTATAATTACATGAAATACAGGAAAAATAAAGCATGTACTAATTTACAAGGGGATCGATCATTCGAAGAAAATTCACCAGGTGATGGTTGTCGCACCACTTTTATATATATATATAAATATCAAAAAATATTTATTCTTGGATATTATAAAAATATGGCCTTGTGATGCTGACACTGCTTACTGACAAGGCTCATTTTGCTACAATCACACAAGAACTATAGCGTTACAAGAATACCGTTTACAGGAACACTGTTCCGGTTCTCTCTTACCGCAACGTCGTTCCGGTCCGTTCCGGCTCACGGGGTTAAACACTGATTATAGGAGACCACAAGGAAAAGAAGTAAGTTGAAGAACGTTTAAACAAATAATACAATTTTAGTTACATTTCAACACGAAACATTAGAAACAAAACTAACGCACATTTTGAGAGATATATTACCACAGATGTGATATTACTTCGTAAGACCTCGAATAATATAAACCCTCTTGTTCTACTCTTTCAATTTATCACTAGCAAATATTCGCCACGTTATTCGACAGTAGAATCTCAATACAGAAAGTCCTATTAAGGCGGAGTCATTCTCGCGCAGGCGCATTACTCCTTAAGCAGTAAATATGAGTGATATTACTCCTTAACCGTAAATAAGACTGACAAGCAGCTGATTACCAATTGCCAATTTGGTATATTGGTAGCATGTCGGAAAGCTTTTACGGAGAACCTGGGATCGAATCCTGGCGTGGTTTTCTTTATATATATGCATTAAGAAATTTAATAAAATTAGTGACCAAGGGTACGTACTACGTGGAGTGGAGGTTAGGTAAGTCAGGTACGGTGTTTTATTTTTATTGCACACTCGATTAAATCGTTTTTTTTTTAACTTTCGAAAATAGGACTTTCTACGTTGAAACGCTACTTTATTCGACTAGAAAATAAAACAGTATTCAGATGATTAGAAGTCAGTCGTTATTTACAATTCTACAGTATCCCAGGTTTTACGCCTTTCCTTAGTTTAACATTTTTACTTTAGTATTTTTGTTAATAATGTATATTCCATTAATATAAACTTTTTTCATTTACGTAAAACCATTTTTGTATCAGCTTCCCATTGCTATAATTACATCGGCCCAATATTGTTTGGTTATATTTTTCCTTCCTGCGAGTGGGTTTTTGATTTAAAATTCACTGGCAAAAAGCGAAAAAAAAAAAAAAGTTAAGCTAAAGAGTATTTGATACATACAAATTTAGTAAGTATTTCAAAGATAAAAAAAAATAAACTAAAGTACATTTTGAAGGTACTGTATGCACGTGGATACGTTACTTTACGAGACCTCAAAATTTATTATCAACAAGATATTTGATATCATGAAGTGGCGTATCTTCACTTACGTCAGTTCGTAAGGTCATACACGGTTCAAAATACAGATCGATATGTTAAAACCAAAATTATTTTTAATAACTAATGTTCTATTGGACACCTTGACATGTCCAACTGCCTGGTGTCAATAATTCAGAAATCCCATTTTTGCAAGGATATTTTAATAGAGGATATGCTTATAGCTATCTCATGTCCAACAACAATGTGAAGTCCAAAAACAATTGAGCATCAACCAAGGCGACACATCTGATTGGTTATCAGACAACTGCCATAATTGTTAGCCGAAAGCAATGTTTTGGATTGGAGCAACTGGGCGGGACTAAGCTATGACGTTTGGCTTCATCTCCTGGGCGAAATTGCATATTCTCTATTAGAATATCCTTGCATTTTTGTTAGTTACGTCACTTCGTGAGGTGACCGACGATTTACGTCATGAAAGAATGCAAGCAAAATAACTTTGCAAAACAGGACAAAATCAAGTCAGAATTGGCTAGATTGTATGTATTTAATAATGAACAAATATTCAGTTTAATCATTTAATTTGATAAGATGTACAGAATCTGTGTGATTACTTCTTTTACGTTATTGAAATTATCTGATAGTTTCAGTAAGATGAAAAAAAGTTATCACATTTTGTGTAATGAGTGATTTAACGTATAGTCAAAATAAATTAGTAAGAGGTCATGCTTGTCCTCTGGTACACCAAAGAACTTCCGCGTTGACTAATACACTTTTCTTAGAAATATTGTTTGTGATCTGATTAGTTTTATTCCGTTAATTTAAAAGATGTTACTCATAACTTCGGTATCGGAACAATTGAGTGTTCTCTCAGTAAATTAGGCACGGCATTTCCTGTATGATTAATAGCTACCAAGCAAGACAGCAAAAACCGACCGACCATTGACGGAAAATTTTAATTTAGTGAATTAAATGCCACCGACTGGCAAATGTTTTGAACTAAGATTGCCCTTCTCCATTACTCTAATTGTTTTTTTTTTTTTTTTTTTACTTGTCTGATATTGTAATTTTTCAATGAATGAACAAATTTTAATTAAACTTTTTGCATATCGCAGAGGGTGTTCCCGTGCTGGTATCTTCAAAATGTACAGGGTGTTAAAAAACAACATCGACAAAAACACCTCACGAGATTCATGACATGAAAATAATAAAACAAGTATATAGACCATTTGGGAGTGCATAAATGCTTCGTTTCCGTGCTATAGGTTGCCGAAAGTGTGGAAAAAAGAACTTCAGAGCTAGATATTTTTAATGCCATTAATAGTAAAAGTGAGGCGCCTTGGTACTCTGGAAGACTTCAAAACTGCTCTATCCGAAAATACATTCCGAAGTTGTGGTTCTGTACAAAGGTAGAAAAGTCCTCTTCTTACGCATTACTTATTAAACTTGATGAGAGAACCTATGTGACACATTATTATAGGGTATAAGTTAAGAAAAAGCAATAAATCATTTTACGTCAATATACTTTGGACTAACTCTTTTAATTTGTCGTATGGAGGATAACATATTGAAAATTGAGAAAAACTTATTGCTCATCTACATGCCTCCACAAAAAAGTAAGCTACCCTCTGTCTGGAACTTACTTGGCTAATAGCGTGTGACATGTCCGTGAGAGGACGAATCAAAGCTGTAACCATAGGAGTGTATATCAATTATTGCTTGATTGCGAAGCTATCCACAGTTACCATGCATCACACATGGAGTCGTTCCTTATTCGCCACGAGCGTCTCGGGATCAGAACTCGTGAACTGGATGTTTAAAAGGACATAACCTAACCTAACCCATGGTTACTAATCTTAATAAACAAACAAGAAAACAAAACATATATTGATAATAAATACGAGCATATAGAAACGTATTTAAAAAAAAAAAAATATCGCACCTGCCGCGATTCGAACTCGGGTTTTCTGCTCTATCCAATGAACCCCGGTAAGAGTATGCAAACAGAGATTTTAAAGGTTTATTTACACATCACGTATTACGTAACAAGCAAGATGGCCGCGTATTTAAAAATTCCGAGAGCGACCAGTAAGTACTTTCGACTGCAATTCTGATTATGATAACCGGTTAACTAGGATATCCATCACTACTGGTAAATCCTATAGCAGTAAACTCCGCAAATTCGGCAACTCCTCTTATGTGCTATATTCTTTAGGGTGGTCAAACCCAGTAATTCCACCTAGCTATGAAACACACGGGAATCATATAGTTTCCGGGCGTGGGGTATAACTAGGAATTGTACACAAACAATATTTACATCAATCAACTCAGTTTGATAAAAGAAAGCGATTTATATCCATATTGGCCACTTCCCGGTGACCACTTTCGGTTCAGAGTGCATAATTTCGTTTCTGGGTTTGGGGTATATCTAGGAATTCTACCCATAAAATATGTACATCAATCGACTCTGTTTAACAAAAGAAAAAGATTTATATCCATATTGGCCACTTCCGAGTGACCACATATTGCTTGTGTAGAATTGTTGGATATTCTCCACCCCTGGAAACTAGATTATGCACTCTGAACCGGAAGTGGCCAATATGGATATAAATCGCTTTCTTTTATCGAACTGAGTTGATTGATGTAAATATTGTTTGTGTACAATTCCTAGTTATACCCCACGCCCGGAAACTATATGATTCCCAAGCACACTACTAATTAATGAATTTTTTAACCTCGCAGCACAAGACAGTACACAGCTATTTATAGGTCGATGACTCGATGTTCCGTCTGAAGTACCAGCTGGTGGTTGTCTCTGAAGTTCAATTCGAAAACTCGATGTGCCTTTTTATTTATCTCTTGAGCATATTATTCCCTAAACCACTTGAAATATTAAACTGCTCAAGAAAATAAACTAATTAGATATACAATAAAGCGAATAATTTCAGGAATTTCAAAATACACATTTGTAAATAATAATAAAACAAGTCGCACATGGTTTTTGCCATTACTCCGGATGAAGGATCAGAAACTATAGTTTTTCTGAAGCAAGATGGTTGTATGCCGGTGTTACTTTCTCAGTTGATTTGCTAATGGTTACAAACACACTAAAAATAAAATTAACTTTTCAAAAATATAAAAGTCACCTCTTAAAAAACGAAAAAAAAAGTAGAAAATACTATTTTTAGTGTTGCCCACAAAATGACATTTAGGCTGTCTTGTCCAGAGTGTCTCGTCTCGAAAAGATACATAGTTTACATACGAGAGCTCTGTCTCGTCTCGTTTTCTATAGCCATTTCTCTGTCTCGTCTCGTGGGCAACACTAACTATTTTATTAAAATGTACTAGATATTTGATAATTACAAACTTCCTTGGAGACTGTGTGACGTAGGCACGTTAGCTGGTCCTTTACATCAATTTTCATGGATATAGTTTGACCTTTTCCATTTATTTATTCCTTTAAGGCAACTCTGGCTGAGGGCGGAATAGCATAGAGGAAGGTCGGCCAGGGCCTAGTTTGAAGGTACCATCCCGGCGTTTGCCTGGTGTAACTGAAGGAAAACCTTAGTCATTCCTCCCAGAACCTTCCGATTACTAAGCCAGCTCTCTACCACCTGAGCTACGGCCACTCGGTAATACAGTTACGTGTGGACCAACCATAACCACACACAGTAGCTTGAGCTTAAGCACCGAAATCAATAGATATGCAGAATCATGGTTTGTGAACAGACACTATAGGCCTATATGACTTTCTCACTAACATATTCGGAAATTGTAGGTTTGAGTCCTGCTTCGCCCATCATGACTGAGGTTTTCCTATTTCACCGGGTGAATGCCGGGATGTTACCTAAACTACGGCTCTGGCTAATTCGTTATCTTCTCATTCTTGCTCCGAGATGAGTGCTCGTCGAGGGTCTTCATACCTCCGACTTACGACAGGCTTAGGTCATAGCTACCATTTCATCCAATCTGGCATGACATTAGGCAACTTTGGCTCAGGCCATTGTTTGACTCTCATCCCGACATTTGTGTGGTAAGACAGCTCAGATAGGCTGGGTAACAACTGGAATCGATTCCAGGACCTTCCGATTGCTAATTCAATGCTGTACCAACTGAGATTTAGTCCACTAATGTACATTTACTAAAATATTCTACGAAAGGAGCTTACCTTACACAGCAAATGCTCCTGTACTGTTGAGGTAGATGTGATGTTGAAAACACTCAAAAGTCAAATAAAACAGAAACACACTAACACACAAGTCGTGTCCAGCAACGAACACAAATTAACTTTACAAGGAAAGGGTTTTCAAATCACTTTTCCCTTTCTATGTGAAAAGAAACAGCGTGAAGAAGGAAACAGGTAAGACAAATGAAGGCGGACTTAATCAAGGAGAAACCGTAGTGTGTCGGGACGTGTATGATCAGAACCAGTTGATTCCCAAAACGAATCTTGATTTATAACCCATCAAAATGTGAATCCAACACCAGCAAGTGTGTGTGAAGTAGTCTGTGATCGAAGATAGATGGCGTTGACCAAGAAAAATTGAAGAAGAAGAAGAAGAAGAAGAAAGTGAATCGAAGATGAAATTTTCTATTTCTGTTCTTCGCCATTTATGTGAAAGTTACTGTATGATTACCTCACGGTTTTCCTTTAGCCATTTTTATGACCAAAAACCACGAGAATATGTGACTCACTTCTCTACTTTCCTTAAGTCTGTTCGCTGCGACAGAAATCAGTTTTCGTTCTCCTTTCTGCTATAATAGGCCTTCTAGAATAATACTGAAACACTGAGCTGTCTGTTTGTATCGATAAAAAAATAGTTTTGAATAAAGACATACTTTCTCTTTGGATAAATACTTGTAGTTGTTTTTTTTTTTTGTTACTAAATGGTTATGCTTTGTTTATATTTGTTTAAAATGATGACGGACGTAGATGAAAGCAACACAAAACTAAGAATCTAGAAAAAAATATTAATATGTTGCAAAAGTTTCCTTCTAAAAGTTAAACGGTTTAAAATATATGTTAAAACATATTCAAACATTTCCACTTTATCAATTAATTTTCTATAGACAGGCAGAAGGTACTTGGTCCAGTTGACAACGTCATGGACCTCGGAAGAACAGTGGAGACATATGCAGGTTTGCGCCCAGACTGTCGGCCATCCTGACTGAAATTTTCCTGTTTCACCAGGCGAATGCCCGGACTGTGCCTTAACCAAGGGCGCCGATCCCGGGGGGTGGGGAGCTTTAGGGGCCCTGCCCCCAAAAGATGAAGTCGGTTCTCCTATTTCTACAGTACATGGTCATTCGTTTTCCCCATCTACTAAGCTTATCTCCCTTTGGAAAATCTATTTCATTGATCAATTCCTCCCTGAAACTTGTGTGCTACAGTACTTATATAAATTACATCACGTATAATACCCCCTCGACTGGCTAAAGTAGTTAATTCGTGCATTGCTTGTGTTGTTTCTGGAGTTTCGTGCATAACATCGATAAAGACCATTTAGTTAAAAAGAAAAGAAAGAAAAAAGGAAAACGAATTTTCTGTCGTTTATCCCTCGGAACATTAAGATCGGGTCAAAAATGACCCATACAGTTAAAATATTATTTTTGTCCATTAGTCATTAAATGGAAGAGTGAAATTCTGTGTACTCTGCATACTGTCAGCAATGTAATCACTTCACTTGCAAGAATCAGAATACAACAGATACGGTGTGTGCTTTACATGTGAGAGTGAAAGAGGAAGGTAGTTTGATTATGATAGTTTTATATGTCGTACTTTATATGTGTAAATAAGTAAGAGACTCATGGTACCTTTATTATTGTGCAGCCATGAAAATGGTTGCAAGGTTAATATGATGTATTAGTTTTTTCTGTATGTTTCATTATTTTGTAGTATCTACTTGAAAACATAAAATACAATAAATAAGTACAATAGAATGCAATAAATGCTACATAATGAATACACCCATACTCTGAAATACCTTGATTTTTAACAAGTACTTTATTTCATGCGAGAAATATACATGCTTCGAAAATGACTCATCTTGACGTTCCGTGAGATGAAATTATTTTGGCGTTCCGAGAGTTAAGGATCATTCATCGTGATTTTGTCATATACAAACATAATTTAAGGGAAAGAAATATATACAAGAAAAATAAGCGACAAGAAGAACTCACACAAAAGTAGGAGTAGACTTGGACTTGGAAATATATCCTTCAAATTGCTGTTTGAATGCAATTATTGTTTGCCGTTAATACCGTAATTTTGAGGTTCTAATACAACTTATAGATAGGGAAACTATATACAACGAAAAAAAAAAAAGTATTTGGACAAGTTCGACAAAGAGGAAATCAGACTATCACACGTAAAACATGGACTATTTCGAAATCTCTTGCCCTTTTATGATAATTTGGATACCTTAGATAGAATACTTAAGAAATAACTACCACTCGATACACCTGGAAGGTAACAGGCAACGGAAGAGTGACGACTACGTACATTCATCGCAAAAAACAGTATTTGGACAACCCAATACTACTCTCGAAATAAAAGTTCTAGGTATCCTCTTGTGTACAAGAGCAGTCTACTTAGTGTATTGAAGCAATCCATACGGTGTCAGTTGTTGGAAAGTCATGCTTTACCCTTGGATACATCATAAAGCAACGTAAACAGAGCAATTACTGCGGAATATAATCAGTTCTGGCCAACCAAGAAAAGTAACTGCCCGGAATGAAACTTACATTCTTCATTCTGTGAACAATACTTAAAGAATTAGTGCTAAAGATTTGGCTACTTCACTCGCCTAGAATATGTAAGTTAATGTTCGTAATTCATTGACCAACCCAAAATTCTTTGAAAGAAGATGAGTATCCAGGGTATGAATACTGGCCACTTTATTAGTAATTACACAACCCCAAATCTTAACAGACCCTCCAACATTTTTATCAGTTAAAATAATGTTCTGCTTTCTGGAAGCTCCATTCTTCTTTCACCACACGTCCTGATATCCATCACTGCAATACAAGTTTATCTTAGTCTCATCCTAGAAAAACAATAAACTCTTTTCAAAATTCCAGGCATTCATAGTGATATTTCTTGGAAAATTAGAACTTCTTTCTTCTGATATGTATGTTTTGTTTCTGATTACACATCTGGAACCAATTTTTAGGTAGATTTCGAAGAAAAAATACCTATTGAGATCGGTACGATATCAAAGTATATATTTATATATTAACACGCTAGCGGCCATAATTTTGAAGATATTTGAACCAAATTTTTATATATTGTTTCTAGGCTTAATAGCTCGGTTAAGCTCGTTAATGAGCAAAATCGGTCGCCATCTTGGATCCAAAATGGCCGCCGAAACAATTGTTGTATAGAATACACAGCCTAAACCGCTGGGGCTATTGAAATCAAATTTGACAAAGTTACAACATCACTGTTTGATTACGAAAATGTTACCTAATAAGTTCAAAGACGCCATCTTGGATCCAAAATGGCGGAAGCAAGAAATCTATTTTCCATATCGTTTGAGCTAGAGATACGAGGTGTAAAGGTGTATTGTCACTAGTAGTTCAAGAAAATATTATTAAATGTTGAAAAAGTCACCATCTTGGATCCACAATGGCCACCGAACCCATTGTTGTATAGAATTTACAGCCTAAACGGTTGCAGCAAGAAATATCAAATTTGGTAACACGGTACATTATCACTTTTATGTTACTAAAATATTACATGATGTGTCCAAAGACGCCATCTTGGATCCAAAATGGCGGACCTAAAAATCCATTTTCCACACCGTTTAAGCTAGAGATACGAAATTTGGCACAAAGGTGCATTATGACGAGTAGTTTAGGGAAATATTACAACATTTGGGAAAAGTCGCCATCTTGGATCCAAAATCCCATTTTGCACAGTTTGATCTGGATAAATGAAATTTTACTTGAATACGTACCATCACAAGTAGGTCACGACAATATAAAAAAAACTTTCAAAAAGTCGTCAACTTGGATCCAAAATGGCCGCCCCAAAAACCCAATTTCCAAATCATTGAAGGTAGAGAAATGAAATTTTCTTTAAAGATGTATGACCAAGAGTAGGTTACAATAAATGGGGCAAACCTCCCCTTTGGGGGGCGCAGGCCCCCGTGGGAGGGTGCAGATGGACATCATGGTGGTATAGTGCTGCAGGGAGATTTTAGTAAAGATAACGGAGGCGCAAGGTTGGGAAAGATATTCACCTTCTTGATCCCGGTTGGTTGGAGGCCACATGGTAATTCGTAAATTACCGGAATATCTCGGTATTCGCCTCCCTTGGCAAAGGATTTTCTGTCACACCAGGCGAATGCTTGGAAGGTACTCAGACTTAAGAGACAGAAAGTCTTAAGTCCCCAATATCATCGATGGAAATATTTACAGAATAAATGTCCAGACGCTAAAATTGTTGCCAGTGTGAAAGAAAATATTTTTAAATTGTACTGGAAATATTTCATGCTGAGACTACATATTTAAATGCTCCTTGAATATAAAATTATGTATACACACAATAAACGTACTTATTGTATCTGGCAACCCTAGCAACCCTATGGACAGTGTTAGCAGTAATATTGCAAATTGATTAACACATGTAAAACATTTCGGCTCTTATATGTTTCTTCTCCGGTGTGTTTCAACCTATTGTATTGAATTCTGCCAACGAATATAGCAATTTATGCAAGCGAATATATTTCCTTTGTCTTGTTTTCTGTTTTCAAAGTTCAGAGGAGGAAAGAAACGTTGATGATTTCGTCGTTCTGAGAAAACCCTCACCAACAAGTACAGCACGCACAGAATTTGGCATAATGTGGACTCACCCTAACACATCACACTATAAAAGTGGAGCTCAAACTACCAATTCCGTCTTTCCCAGACAATATTATTGTTTTCAAGCAGGAAAACGAGTACGAACAGGACAAAGCGGCTACCATTAGCTGGCACCAAAGCCTGATTGCACAACGAATAATTAGAGAGGTTCTTCCAACCTGACTTGCCGTTGAGACAAAAAATCATCCAGAAAAATATTGTAGCACAGTCGACGGATAGAGAAAACAAATTCTGAATATGAAGGAAATGTGATTGCCAGCGAGAACACTTGAAGAGCAAAATACTCGAAATGATTGATGAAACTGTCAGAATCGTTTTTCAATGTTTCTGTTACCACTGTTCACAGCGTTGCCAGATACTAAGAACTAAAATTATTTTCATTAGCTTTGCTAAAATAAACTTAAAAGAGAGATTAAAGAGGGCAATAACTGGCATCTTACTGATTCGCTGAAAAAAAAAAATCTGTAGCTCTGATGTTCCATGAAATAAAATCCATATGCTTTTATAAAAGTGTAGATACCCCCTTAAGACGTGTTCGCCTACACCCGGCTGAATACTACTGTTCTTGAACAATATTAAAGAAAGAACTCAAGTGTACGAGGATCATACTCCGTTTTCGGAAAGAATACCACTACTACACCACACTTCAATCTGACGGACGTTACTATTTCACAGGTACACTCCTTGGAAATATCCAAAGTACACTACTCAAATTGATAAAAATCGACTGCGAAATGCAAAAAATGTAAGTTGCAGTTCTAAGGAGTAAATACATGAAGATACAGCCTGAAAGGCCTCTCGATACATGGCCAAAAATATATATTAACTCAGCCTCTGGCCGGGGTAAGGTGGGGAAGAAGATACAGGAAGGTACTTGGACCGCACATGACCGCATTTAGGGGGTGGCTCCAGATCTCCACCAAAAAATTCAGTTTTATGCAGAATTAGTAAAATTGTAGACGTAATTATGCATATTTAATATACAGGGTGTCCAGTATGTCTGGAAATAATTATATATATATATATATATATTTCGTTTCAGATAACCATCCATCCACGACCTGACTTGATGAGCAATTTCCAGACCATTGGATAGGACGTCAGGGACTGGTCGAGTGGCCATCACGAAGCACAGACTTTACACCTCTGGATTTTTATATCTAGGGAAGTGTGTCGGTTCGAACGAGATTATATATATATATATATATATATATATATATACGACTTCGTATGTATACTCGTTCCCCGATGCTGATAAAGCCTGCAAAGTAATTCTACCGTGTAATGTCGCGTTTGTCCGCTAGAGAGCATTTAACGTGTGGAGCAAGGAAAAGACAGCCCGGGCAGCCGCTGCAACGGTTCCCACAGTTTCGGTTCGAACAGGCATTTGTTACTCAAAATATCTACATGAACATACCTGACAGACTGCAAAGCCACTCAATCGTGTAGCAAATAGTTTGGGAAATATAGGCCAGTATTTATCTTCACAACTGTGAGAGTTTTCTACAAAGTGAGTAAAACAGAAGGTAGAAGGCACACAGGGCAACCTTCAAAAGGACACTCTATGAGTGCGATGTCAAATGCTTTGGGTACCCGTGAAGCACGTACCCGGAAGTTGATTTCGGGGAGATCCAACGTCTTCGACGAGGTGTTCGAGGTCTCTCTGGGTGTTAAATTTACGTAAAATGCGTGTAATTTTGCCAAAAATGATAGTAATTTCACAAAAACATATAAATTTCGGGAGGGGACTCCTCTACATACATCCCTATCCGTAACTGTCTGCAATTTCAAGCGTAAATAAAGTGGCATTTGACACCATGCCCATGGAGTGTGATTTTGAACCTTACCGTGTGTGCCTTCTACCTTCTGTTTTACTCACTTTGTGGAAAACCCTAACTTACACTTGTGAAGACAAATACTATTTGTCACACAATCGAGTGGCTCTGCAGTCTTTGTCCGCACTGTCAGGTGTGTCCATGTATATACTGAGTAATAAATGCCTGTTCGATCCGAAATTGCGGAAGCCGATGCAATGGCTACCCGGGCTGTCTTCCCTTTGCTCCAAACCTTAATCGCCCTCTAGCGGACAAACGCGGCCTTACACGGTCGAACTACTTTCCAGGCATTATCAGCATCGGGGTACGAATATACATTCACGAAGTGATGAAATCTTAGCAACAAATTCCCGTTCGAACCGAAACACTTTTCTTGTTAGTCATTGGTGTACATGAAGAAGAGTCAATCTCTTGAGCATCTACGGGAGCGCGTCGCTGAAGCGTGTTCACAAATCACACCACAGCGTACAACAGAGGCCAATATACCGAGCATATTCTGTACCGTTCTTCCAGACTTATGGCACGCCGTGTACATTTGATATCTAAACTCGCTTGGATCACCCCCCCCCCCCGGGAAGCTCGTGTACTTCACCCAAAACCAACTTAGATACGTGCTTGGGTCAGGGTCTATTTTGTACCATCCCGACATTTACGTGATGACTGAAGAAAAAACTCAGGAAGGATGGGTGTCCACAAGGATCACTGACTGACCTTCCGATTACTACGCCAACACTCGGTAACAAATTTGAAGTTTCGCGTAATAATACTTTTTGAGGGGGTCTCACTCGGAATGTTATAATGGTGTTCAGAAATCTTATGAGACTTCTCGATTTATGTATTTGGGCAGATTGTTTTACTACTGTTTAGCTATTATAGTTGCATTTGTGCAGGGCGAGAGTTTTGTACATACATCATGATGTATACAGAATTCTATTCTTCCCTTTCGCGGTTTTATTTAAACATTTCGTTTCCTCCCTCAAGAAGCTCTAAAACGTGTGGATCTGAAGAAGAAAAAAAAGCAGGCCTATTTTATCATAATGGAAAATCGTCAGAATAACTAACTCCATGGCCTACGGAACTCGCAAACTCATCGTCGCAGTAACAAAGTTGGCTATTGGATTCTATTCTGGGCAACATCAAGTCAGTTTTCATCTTGAACACCTACCCTTGTAATATCACCCTCCCAACGTCGTCTCCGTCTTCATAACAGTCTCTTTCCCTCCGGTTTACCAACCACGATAAAATATCATCATCATTGGTCTCCCATCTAAGCCACATGGCCTGCCCGTGAGCGAATTTTTATTATTATTAGTCTTAAACGAGCTAGTGAGCTTCTAAGGACGGAACCTACAGTTTTTTGGTAAAGTGAGCTCCGAACCAATGCGTTCAATGGACCTGGCGGGATTTGAAACCGTGACCACGCGCACAGAAAGCAAGCACTCTAACCTCTCGGCCATCCCGAGAGCACACAGCCTGCTTGCTCATCTTAGACGTCGTTATTTTATAATATTGGATGAATCATACAGTCTGTGGAGTTGATTACCCAGTTTGCTCCATTCTCCGGTCATCTCCCGTTTATATCTCAAAACCATATTCCTGAACACACGTAATGTATGGTAATTTGCCAGGGTCGTACTCAAACTTTCGCACCGAGCCACCATAGCTCAGTGGTAGTGTGTTGACGTTCGGAAGGTCATGGGTTCGATCCCAACGGCCGACTATCCTGACTGAGGTTTTCAGTTTTCCCGTCACTCCAGGCAAATGCCGGGATGGCACCAACACAGGCCCTGGCTGACACCTTCCCGTATTCTTTCCCCTCTCCTATCCCAACCTGAGCCTTAGATGCCTAAAGGACATAAATAAAATTCAATTCCAACTTTTGCAACCATGAATATTACTGGCGAAATAAGCGTTTTTCACTTTCAACTTGGACATTAATCGCGAGGTTAGGAGCTTCTGAACTGAATAGTGACTGATTTTTGCTTGTTACATATCACACGTTTACAAGAAAAGTGTCAACTCGTTTTATATATATATATATTGGCTGAAAAGGATCACAGAACTATTTTCCTTAAGCGTTATCTACATCGGTGGCCAGTAGATAGCACAAGTGTTTGACGAATTTTGGATATAGCTTCTCAAGACGCCACCTTTTCCTCCTGTAAAATTATACTATTTTGTGACACTTTTCTTGCAAACGTGCGATATGATCCCACGTATTTAAATTTATTTACTTTCTGATCTCATTAATAATAATGAAGTCTATATTTCCTACACACTCTGTTTCGGCCTGTTACGATGTATTTTGTTTTACTACGTTTACCTACGACCTATCTCATCGCACGCTTGTACTAAGACAACGGCGTTACTTTGTAGTACATCTATATCGTCCCCTAATAAATCTACATCATCCACGTAAACGAACAGTTGGTTCAAGCCATTTAACGTTAGTACCTTTTTTGTCCTCGTATTTTTAGAATCCCTATGTAAAGATTTTTCTACCAGAAATTTTTAAAGTACAAACTACTTATTTTTTTAAAAAAAGTATGTAACTGGGGACTGTGATTTGTAACTTCTTGGTGTCGGATAAAAAATTACCCATATTTCGACGTGTAACTAATTTACACTACCTTACCGAAAGCCCTACAAACTGGACAAGTATGTTCCTAATCGAAATTCACCAGGATCTCATAATCAGAAGGCAAGTACAGCTATGGACGATAGTTTTGACGCATGTCTTTAGAAAATATTTCCTAAATTTGCAGATATATCCCTCCTGTATGAACGAAAATTAAAATTTGGATTAATAATTCCCACTGGGTTACAAAAATATTCCCCTCTGGATTAAAACGAAGGAACCATACAACTCAGTAAGATTTTTGGACTTTTTTTTTTATTTGCCAACAGTGGCCTCTGCAAGTCAAACAAATATATACGATATTTGAGTATATTTATTTCTGCAATACACATGCGTTAGAACTTTTGTCCCAGCCTCGTGAGAATTACATCAGTCAAACATCTCATAAGTAAACCTATCGATGGTTCAAAGCACTTATTTGACCAAACTTGGTAGAGGGGTAGGGTACATCAGGAAACTACCAGAACGTATGATTAAAAGAGCTTTCGTCCATAAAGACGGACGCAGTGGCCAAAAGTTTCATTCACAAGTATCAAAGAAGAAAAACATACGTTTATTTATAAAATGATTGTAATAATGGAAAACAAATCCACAAATTTATTAATGGATATTGGATAAGTGAGTTATCTTGAAGGCGGTATGTTCGTCATAGCCGCCATCTTGAATCTTGCTTGATTTTTTTAAGTTTATCATGTAACGTATCAATCTGGGCTAGAATTTTGCCTGAAATCCACTGGTGAAGTCAGTTTTGCCATTAATTTATGAGATGCTCTGTTATTTTTGAAGCGATGCAAAAAATGAAAACCCATGCACGAGTAATTAATATTGGGAACACAGTACTCATTACTTGTGCCATTAGGTTCTTCACTTCTTGCATTGTTTCAAAAATAACAGAGTATTTCTGGACTTTTCTATCAACTACGCATACTAATGTCACATCTCTATCTCTCAAAAATAAATTAATGGCAAAACGAACTTCACCAGAGGATTTCTGTCAAAATTCTAGCCCAGATTGTTATGTTACATGATGCCCTTTCTATTTAAAATAAAAAAACAAGCAAGATTCAAGATGGCGGCTATGACGAACGTGCTCCCTAAAAGATAGCGCATTCACCCATTATCTATTAATGTGTGTTTTCCTACATAGATCACACTATAAGTACTTATTCTTATCAACCAAATTTTTGGCCACTGCTTCCGTCTTTATGGACGAAAGCACTCTTAATCATGCTTTCTGGTAGTCTCCTGATGTACCTTAATTCTCTACGAAATTTGGTCAAAAAAGCGCTTTGAAGCATCGATAGATTTACTTGTCAGATTCTCGATTATATTGGCAGGCCTGACTCTTTCTCACATAGATTGCATATAGAGTCTGTCGACTACGGCTCAAACTATTCCCACTAAAACTGACTTCTAAACCCAACATTAAAACTAAAACGCACAAGCAGAAGAGCTCAACTTGCGTAATCATCAATTATGGCGCCCGACGAATACGAAGTAATGAATAACAGCACAGAAGACATTTTTTTTTGTCACGTATCGTACAAGGTACGTAAATTTAATAACAATATGAAACTAAATATTATATTGTTGTAAGAAGTTTTATTTCCACAGAGAAAAAAGGAATAGTTCAACAAAGGAGATGTTCACAAGTTACCGAATTTCCTAGTTTATTCGGGTTATACAGTGAGAAAAGTGTACCTTCTTCGGTAGAAATTGACCACAGTAATTTCTTTGAAGCCAGTATGTTCTAATATTTGGTTTATCAAAAACAAATACCGCAAATGAAATATACAGCTACTAACAACACACTACCTTACTTACAGCTTCCAAAAAGGCCACAGACAATCATACTTCTTTAAGGTTACGATATCATCATCGTACATATAGAAACAGAGAAACCCTTTTGTTTTTTTTTTGTACCCAATTTTTAAGTATTAATTGCTAATTTGAACACTTAACCTGGTTACTTTAGTTTCTAACTCACATCCTTTAAAACCTGTACAAGCCGCAATGGTTTATCTATAAGCCATGCGGCTTCAACAGAATTACTGTATGACTTAGTAATAAGCCATTGCGGCTTGAAAGGGTTCATCTAGTCCAAGTGATAGACATCTGTGATCAAATATATGTAAATTCTCTTCATACAAAAAGTAGATATCACGTTTTCCTTACAATTTAATATGCTATCAATATGTTAAATTAAATTCAACCCAACAAAGATAGTTCTCCATTTATATTGTCACAGAAAAAAAAAGGAGAGAAAACAACGAAAACGTTCTTGCAAGAAATCTACAAACTCTTTTACGCTTCAGATTTGTTTCTTATTGTACTTCTGAAACTCTTTTTTTTTTCTTCTTTTAAATTTCTACTAGCTTAACGTATGAATCATTAATACATACCTATCACCTGATTTAATGACTCAAATACTTAAAAAAAAAAAAAAAAAGTGAGCCCTCCTTCACAATAACGTGGCGGCTCAAAAATGGAACACAGTACAACAAAGCAATAAGCAACATCTAAGTTTTATGTACATAGTGAAGAAACATTGCATCGCTACCGTATGGTATGGTAATATTAAAATGCAAAAAAAAAATAATTAAGATTACATCAACGCGATGTCTTCTAATGCGCCCTGTTCTCAAGTGGATTCTTCTACGAAAAAAAAAAAATGGAAATATTTCGCGTGTGCTTTCTGAAGTATGTACTAGTAAGAAGTCTCCCATCGGTAAAATTAACTAAAATATTGCTTTTTTCAGTACCAATTCTAATGCTATAATAAAAAAAAAGGCCTATATAAATGAACATGCTTAGTAACCAAACAAAGTAATGACATTGAACCTTTCTAATTCAAATTAGTAACAAAGAGAAACTGACCATACTTCGGTAAGTACCAAACAGGAGACTCCGAACTCGAATTTCACATCAAGTCTACATGAGCTGTTGACGTACGATTTTTCTTTATTTTTTTTTAAAAAAGACAAATGTTCTTAAGCATAGGTGAGAACAAGATTACTTTGTACTATATTATTATGCTATTGTTTTCCTTTTTCCCCAACCGGTATTTATTTAATTATAAATATAACGTGCGATTGAACATTTTCGCATTAATTTATACTATTCTCGCAATCTTTTAAAGAGTCAGTGTCCGTAATGCACGAATATTTCTATAGATATTCGTTAACGAAATGAAAAAAAAAAAAAAAAAAAGAATATTCCTCTGACGAACTTAAAAAATGTTTCTTCTCAATTAAACAACAACACTTGTGGTTTCAAACAAACGAACAAATAAATTCATTGCACTATACCTGCCCGTGAGTCTATATACTTCTCTTCATCCGAATCTCAAAAATGAAGGGGGGCGTTGGAGCCGTACTGGCCTCAAAAAATGGCATTTTTTTTTTTCCTTTTCTTTCGAATCAAGACGGATAAAATCATTGCCACATTGCCAAGCACTTATTATTCTGTTTTATTTTCTTCCCATTTTTTTTTAATATAACGTATATACATTATTATGCCCATTTAACAATACAGGAAAGAGCACCACCTAAACACTAGCCTCTTGCCACATGTCCTAGTATCACCCCATTTCGTATTTATAAAATATTAATAGTTCTTTCTTTTTAAAAACAAAATTATCACATAATATACTTCCCAAGAAGAATAATACATAATAAACTGGTGAACAGATAAGATGCTTTATACTTAATAGTATATATCAAGAACAGTCGAAGTGTTTTTTATCAAGATATCCCTTCTCCAAAAACCAAAATCATTTCCCTGATAATTTCTTTTTACACTATGGCATTTACCCAGCATGCCACTGTTCGAAAATACTACTGAAATATATGAATTAATGCAAATTAGAAAGAAAAAAAAATATTCAAAACTATACAAATGAATCATAGTAAGTAAAAAACACCGCTACACAGCATAACCTACACTGATAATTCACTGTTTTTTTTATGCATATGTGTGTAATAATTTGAAACCCCTTGACACGTGCGGTTTTTTTTAAAAAAAAAAAGAGTGATAAAGTCAATAAAAAAAAAGTGTATGCAATGAATTTTTATTTCTCTTCGTGGTTCTCGATATGTGTTTTCACATGCATTAATCAATGTCTTTGAGCCTCTTGCCAACTAGTGCTCTTCAAAGAAATATCTTAGTTAACACTTCACAAGGGAATAAAAAAAAAACTTAATACATTTCAAAACTACTATCAGTAACAAATAATGAACAAAATGCTGCTGTACGGTTCAATGTGCACTAGCTGTACTTAGGATACTTACAAGAGATAAACATTTGATACATTCTGTTATGAACATTTATGTAATGTAAATTGTTCACTTCTGCAAGAGGCAAACAAAATTTATAGATGTAATAAACGAAAAAAAAAATTAACAGCAAGCCCAATTGATCAATAACACAGACCATGGACCACAATAACAGAGGTTCTGATCTCACCCATTCAATGCGCTCTTCTGGGATAGCCTTCTGCATGTCAAAAAGCATCTATTCGTTGATTCATGGATATTATTTATTCCACTCTCCAGATTTTGCTCTTGGTTCTGGTTCCATGTTTGCTTGTTGTTTCTCCCACCTGTTGATTTGGCCAGTGGGTGCGTACCAAGTGAGGCGATGCTTGGCAGACTGCATGACACCCCTTGTCGCTGTCTCTGTGTCCTTTCCTTTAGTGGAGGTACTCGCTACACAGCGCGAGTCTCAGCAATATCTTCCCATTGGCTCACTCAGTACGGCTACAGGAAAGTCAAAAAGATAAAAAAAGAAAACTTTCAAATACTCTCAATAGACGATTGAACAATACGAGCAATTATGCTCATTTTCATTGTTTACGATCGCTCAACACTTCAGAAGATAGGCTTTGTTCGTGCCAAAAATGAGATTAGTACTTATGCTTGGGTTGTATTTATACGACCAGTAACAAGTTTGCACATGACACGAGACTGACAGTGATACACATTGTTCTCTCTTGGGATCCAAATTACTTTTGCAGTACATTCCCTAACTGGTTATGATGATGATGATAGGTGTCTGCGCGAAGGCAGGTCCTGGGGCAAGGTGAACTGATGATGGTTTCTCATTACCTTCATCAGATGAATATGTCGTCCTCAAGACGGGACCTACAGTTTAATGAGGGCTCCGAACAACCGGCAATCGAACCTGCAACCCCTTGATTACAAGGCAACGAGTGTTACCAGCTCATTACTTAACGGTTGCGTTCCGTAATTATTAATTTACTTAATTACTTAACTAAAGTTTGCTGAGACTGACAAGATTTTGAACTCATTCTGGGCTTCTGTGAAGCTCTACAGGCTAGTACAACAGGAATTATACGAGATTCAATTACACCGAACATAAACCTACGAGAGAACTGCAAACCACCAATAAAAAGAGCATAAATAATCAAATCAAGACTGCTAAAAATTTATGCGTTCCGACAAGCTGAAAATTGCACAGAAAAAATCGTCGTTGGAATCGAACCCATGCCTTCTGCCCGTTCAATCACCTAGAAACGGGAGTCACGGGGTTGATTCTTAATCAGATCAGCTTCGCTGTTTTTAGTAGTAGTGTAGATACTGACAACTAAAATTCTGAATTTGAATTTAATTTTAAGGCCTTTAGTCAACTCTGGCTCAGCCCGGATGGATGATGATGGGATAATTGGTGGAATGAAGAAAGTGGGAGGAAACTGGAGAGTCCCGAGAAAACACTACTATACGGTGTTCCACCACAAAGCGCACATGGCACAAGCAGGGTTTGAACTGACGACCCCCAAGCGAATGAGGTGAGCGCTCTAAGTGTTGATCCACCACGGCCCACTGACAACTAAAGTATACGATGTAATAAAATCAGCAATCATAGTCTACTAAATGCAAGAATGACATGGTATGACTTAGTTATACAAAATTCATTAATTAGAATATCTGGACAGACAGAAACTGGTATGATTAGAAATTTGTTTCCCTTCAGTCTTATTAGATGCGCACTTGAGAAGTATAACTAGCAGGAAGGTCAAAAACCAGACGTACCTAATTTCTGTCATATAATTACTAAGCCATGTATTATTCTTTAATATGGCACTCGTCCTGACGTTGTGCTAAATAATAATCAGAGACGAAGTATTACTGCCAAACATGGAATTAGAATATCCAAATACCTGTTAACCTATTACAAACCGTAACTTGTTAAAGAAGACCCTAAGCTATATGTTCTACTGGATACCGTACTCTGGAAATATCAAAGCTTATACTCAATAAACTTCGCATATCGTTAATCTTGCAGCCCAAAAGATAGCGAGGTAACAGACAGACTGACGGATTAAAAAAAAAGCGAGAGCATTATTCTGTTTGAACCATACCACCAGCGAATAAACGAGACTTACAGATTACTCAGTAACCCCTGGTTTATTTGTATGGAAAAAACGTGTGTGTTCGGAAACGTCGGACGTATAACCAATGATCATCTAGACGAAATTTGTTTTGTAATGGAAGGCTTCGAAACGTGAATATGAAGACGAATGGAAAACATCATCTGGACACAAAATGACGTAATGCTGACGAGAACAGGCCACAGACGAACAATATTGGAAATAAATAAATAAACTGGTTAGAACATTGCTCACACAGAGGTTACACTACCACAACTTGACAATATTAAGACGAAAAGGAAAGAGCCAAGATACAGATGAGTAAACAACGTTAAATTTATTTTCAAAGACCTGCCACTTTGAAAGGCACTACCAATTATTATAATCTGAATGTAATTTTGGAACTGTTGAAAATGTGCTTTTCATTTCAACTATAGGTTTTCCAAGCATTCGTTAGCACAAGAAAGAACCCAGGGTGCGTACTTACCTTTGCTGCAATGTATAAGTGTAACTACGAGGAGATACTTGTAAGTCCTGAACTTTACCCTATTTCCTTTGTCTAATAATAGCTTCAGCTATCATGTTAGAAAATGTAGTATTTTAAGATGATAGTGTGCCAATTTTTTTAAACCTAACTCAATTTTTTCTCTCATTTTGTAGGGAGGTCGTCACCGATTATTACGGACTTCACCCACACCTGTGTCGTGCTATGATGAACTTTTTCCACACGGAAAGTCTGCGAATATTTATGATCCTGAGGAAACAATACTCCTTCATATGCAACACGGCTGGCTCGATTTCGGATTAGTCATTTCAGAACTGAGAACAAAGAATGTCCAGAAAGAGGCCTGTCGAATAGCTTGGAAGGACGTTAACATGATTTTGGAAAAAAGGCGGATAGCAGCTAAATGCATACCAAAGACCCTGAACATATATCGAGATCGCGTGGGTTACATCTTGATTAATGTACTTACTTCACACGAGAGAGGTCTCAGCAGAGTGGTTCCGCAAATGCCGGAATACTGACCAAAACTACACTGGTAACTCGTGGGCCATTTTTCAGTGTTTTAAGAATAATGAAGAAAAGAAAGGGAGATAAGACTGCTCATAATAGATAAGACGTAGTACTCATTTCTGTGAGATTCCGAGACTAAAGTGCAGTCAAGAGAGAATTCAGGATCTCCCCACACATCGCTGTTGGATGAAGTGAGTTGTTCAAGAAACGCAGCGAAAAGTTGTCAAAAGGGATGCTGTTGATGCAAGAATGTCCCTGGAGACACATCCTCCATCACAATGCAGAAACTGGCCAATATCCAGTTGAAAACTGTGAACCATCAACCTTATTCATCCGATCAAGTGTTTTTATTTTTATTATACATGGAATAGCAGCTGCAAACCAGTGTTTCAGCTTACTAACCAATACTTCCAGACTCAACGACAATTTTTTTTCCTGGTGAGCCTGAGGACGTTGCAGCGGGACTAATCAGATCCCCGTAATAATAATAACCACCAGCGTTACAGATCACCGATAGGTCCTGAGCCTGCCCCAACGCCTTCTGTCCGCGCTTGGTGGTACTGCGACCTGAGTTACGGCAGCGTGGTCAGCTCTGCGCGCCACCTAGGGGCTTTCTAGAGCGAGTGGCCGTCACGTCTTTATTCACGTGACTCCCCAGTTTTTTCTCACGACGCTGGGAGACGCCGAAAAGTGGGACTCCAGTCGGGCATTGAACCCGAGACCATACGGACATGGGTCCAACGCTCTAACTACTAGATTATGGAGCCCCCAATCAATCCCCGTACAAAACGAAAAACAATTCAGAACATTGGATGTTGCGGTCAGTATGAAAAGGTTTTAGCTTTCTAATGGCCGAACTTGGAACATTTATCCCATTCACAGTGTGGTGATTATTAGCAGCAAAGAACAGTTACAAGAAAAAAAATTGTACTTTACGTTTTCATCTTCGTTTATTTTTTGACAACTCACAAGTACACATCACCCAATGACAAGCGCCTATTCCTAAACATTAAAAACATCTTGCCCGTTGACCTCATACTACAACCAATGTTTCTTCAATAAAGCGAGTTCTGTATTCACCTCATGGATCAGTATTTTAAATTTGGATGCTGCACCATCTTTTCTGAATAATTGACGATTTCTATCCTCATATTTATTTGAGGAGAACGATGAATTCAATATCTGGTTCTTTTCACATTAAATATGAATTCGAATATCTTCTTGAAGTAACTGATCAGTATTGTATTTGTGTGTACTACAGACAGCTAAGTTGCCTACAAAGGAAAAAATCTCGTGGACAATGATTGAAATGCGATAAGAATTCTTGGTTCTGGAATGTAATAAAGCACCCGTTAACACCGAAGTGAAACACAGGCTGTCCATTTGGACAGGGCTTCCAAACATGTGTCCATTTTACTTCTTACCGTTCTTTCTACGAATAAAGAATGATATTTACTCACTGGCTATCGCTTTTACTTTGACTTCTATACTCAAATTCTTCATTAAATGATGGGAATGGGTTGTATGTGTACAACCACCAAGTAGCTATAGTAATCCTCAGAACTCTTTAGCAAACCTGACATCAACGATGTTAAATATTTAACAAGTCAGAGCTGCAAAACATGACATTAATATTTATTCCCTTAACCTCCCCATTATTTAATACATTAATTCGATAACATTAGTCTACACACTACAGTAGATGCACAATCAGAGCTTGATTAAATTTTTCACCTGAAAGAATGTCATATCGTCCTGTTTACGGTAGAAGGGCGTACGTGTACTAGATTTCCATAGAACTTACGCCCTTTTGTTTTGACAATTACGATATAGAGTATCATCAATTTTCTACACGAACATATCTTTGTACTATTGTAACTTCTGCTACCACTGCTTGTAAGTCAGTTCACTTACAATTCTGGTACGACACGAGGTATTCATGCAATCGACGGGTGATTCGGTTAGTAATACAGCTTTAGCAAGAAAACTTTGTACGGTAACATCACATTAGTAATTTTCGTACCCATCTTTCGTGGGTCCTCACGAGTACGAATAAAGGCAAGAAAGAAACGAGGCATTACAATTGAATTACGCATTTTTGCCTGTTTTCACTTACAACGACATCCGTAATCATTTGTTTCAAGCTACTACCCAAAAAAAGGACGAATTTATCATCACAATAATGCACCTTGAATTAATTGCAATCGCCCGATTTTATAACCGTTGACGACGATTGCAATTAATTCAACGTACTACCTTTTCAAATGTTTTAATTAAATAGAATAAAAGAAAGAGCTACTGAAAAAGAGGATGATCTTTGTTTAGTGTAGCAGAAGCTTTGAGCCAACATCGCATACGAAACAGGTGAAAAAAAAATCCATAGGCGGTCCCATAGCAGGTGTTAACTACACCTGTTTCAAATTATATTTTTTCAAAAGTATTGTTTAAGAGACAAGCAGTGCTTAAGAATTTTTTTATCGTTCTTTTCGGTAACTCAAATAATAATAAAAAAAAGTCTTTGATAAAACTAAGACTATAATCAATAAACAGTGACTTGCCTTGAAAATAACTTTATAATACACAGATTAAAAACTATCAACAAAATATTGTTGGCAGAAAACCAGTCTCTGTCAACACACTTTTTCCACAACCTGTTGCTCTGTGAAATATATTGAATATATGAGAAGTTACTCTTTAAACTCAGAAATCAAAGAGCTTGCTTCAAAGGAAATTTGCACAAATAATCAGCCTGTTGTTATCCCACAAGTCAATATTAATGTCAGTATTGCTTGTGGGGCTGGGACCGCCTATGGATGGATCAAGCACTGTTTGTGTATCTACAGGTTACGAACTGACGTACGTTCACCCAAATATTGCAGTACGTACAAATTAAGCAACAACAGTCATATAAGCACCAGTTTTTATTAAAATATGTTTCAAATGTTGTACAATATCAGTGTTGGCTTTATAATTACAAACCAATATGTATAAAAATATAGTTTTTATATGCTGTACTATTTTCTTTTTTTTTCTAACCGACGGAAGCAAGTCACCTTGTATAAAAAATGCCAATGAAAGTGTTACAAATTTCGCTTTCCTTGCAATATGATTTGCTTGTATATTTATTCTATTAGGACTTTCACAAAGGAAATAATATAGTGTGTATATTCCACTAACACTTTGCCTTTCTATGGAGTACATTTTTTTAAATATATATTCACTGCAATACTATTTCTTCTAAATGAATCCAAACAAGACTTAAGATCACTGTATATATATACATATAAATAAAAACAATCGATAAATTCTTGAATAATATTTCAAGTACCAACAAAAAGAATCAACCTGAACACAGGCAAGTTAACTTCCAAAACGTTTATGGCTCGCTGACTAGAAGCTCCTTTTACGATGGGTTTTTAACCTTGTCCTCTGGCTTCTACTTAAAGTGATAAACTTTACAAAAAAAAAAAAAAAAAAGACAAAAATAGTACCTCCATACAAGGCACCGTATGATGATTACAATTCTTTTGTCCTTAAATACCGATTTTTTTTGTTTTTTTAGAAAAGATTTTTCAAAGAGAAAATGAAAACAAGTGTATGTTTTTTTCCTATCATGCTGTGTATTCACTATACTTTGAAAGAAGCAATGACGTCAATCATACCTGGGAGAACTGTCCACCCTGTGACGCCCCGGGGTAGAAAGCAGATCTGTCTCCCTGATACGTTGAATCCTGGGACAGGAGACCATCCATTTGAGACTGGAACTCACCCACCATATAACTATCCTGAGAAAGCTCTGGCTGCGAGAGCCCTGGCTGAGACAAACTAAACCCAGGTTGAGACATACCCTGGAAAAGAGAGATCAAAATATGTTAACAAATGAATGTTAATTACAGAGTTGTTCACTCAAATTCAAAGAAAATAGCCGATGGAAAAAAATTACAAGTCTGAATGTTGCACACTTCTGGTGGCAACACCTAGCCAATACACATGGGAAGCACAATATACGGAACTTTCTTTAAATACATAAATCCTATATTGGCCCACGGCCATGTTCTATGAATCAAGGTGTGCCATGTCCGAATTTCTTTATCGAACACCGATATTACAGGCGAATTCAAGAGCAATCAATATACTGAAATACTGGAACATTACATATTGTTCATATCAAAAAAATACTGAAATTCACGGTTCATTTGGAAATCAAATTTCAACCACATTGAAGGATTGTTAAGAATCCCAGTATCGCATAATAAATAACAATAATAATAATAAAAAAAACGAAATCTAATATCGTTCATATTGAAAAAATGTTTGAACTCGAACTTGGTTTATAACGAAATATCATTCGTTGCTTCAAGTTTCATTTTTCTTGATAGATATTTCGATACTGTAATAGCCATCGAAAAATATAAGCACAATATTAACAAGTTCTGTGTATATCTTTCTAAAAATACTGAATTCACAAATACCACGACACATTGTTATTTGGACCAATTAAAAAAAAAACCTACTTAGTATGCATAATTTCTTCTTCCGTACGTTCAAAAATATCGTCGTCGATTTTACAATACCACCTACAAGCCACTTTGGGTGAACATTACTTTTCTAGGTTTGCACTCATTCTTTCAGGGCAGCTACCCCCGAAGTATTTCTTCGTTTCTCCAACAGATACTGGTGTAATATCGATAACAGGAATACTGCGTATGCTGAACTTCAATACAAATTTGTGCGGGGTTTCTTCTTCCTATAAAATTTACTGGGTTGGTGAAAATGAAATGTTCACTCCACGTGCGTCATGTCCAAAGGAAAAAAAAATATTACCTGGTTAATCAAAGTAGTAGCCACCTGCAGTCTCACACTGTTACCATTGCTCAGCCAACGACTGGTTTTCGTGGCGAAAGAAGACTGGTTTTCGTGGCGAAAGAAGTCTGGAATCTGCGATGCGAAGAAATACTCAACTGCATGTTGCATCCGCCCAATCATCAGAGCAGTTCTTCCCTGACAAGAAGTGATCGAGATGCCGGAAGAGGTGGTACCCAGTGGGAGAGAGATCGGGGAAGAAGGGCTTCATACTGCAACTCATGGAGAGTCTGCACCGTTCTTTGCGCGGGCAGGCATTGTGATGCAACTATAGGACACCATGTCTGCTGCCCATTGCTGAACGTTTGCGGTGCATTTCATGGTGTTCAGCACTGTCACGATCTGCAGTGATGGTTTCACCTCGCCTGAGAAAGACATGATGGATCACTCGCACCATACCAGCAACACCTTCCGTGGGTCGAGAAGTGGTTTAGGGCACCATCCTGGACGTTGATCATGATCCAACCATTGTCCTGATCGTTTACGATTGTCACAGCAGATCCATTTTTCACCTGAAGTAACAATCCGATAGAAGAAACCTTCCCGCTTATTCCTTACACTCAGAGAACTGCACACATCCAGACGGCGATTTTTGTTGGCCGATGTCAACTCATGTGGCACCCATGAGACCAACTTTTTTACTGACCGATCGCATGGAGCCAGCGACTGACAGTGGTTGTTCCAGAGCACCTCATCCGAACATGATGTTGGTCGGTGCCTACGGGGCTCATTTTGCAATGTTGTGTGTTACCGGAACGAAATTTGACAAACCAACGGCGAATGATGCGTTCGTTCGTCATTTCTGCACCAAATGCACTGTTAATGTTTTGTGTAGCTTGCTGTGCAGAATGCCTCCGTTTGAATTCATAAAGAAAAATCACTCGCAATTGTGTGTTCTCCATGATGCACTTTCATGCGACCCTGTTCAACAACACACTGCCTCCTGACTGCTTGCTGGACGTATACAGAGTTTGTGACGTTAGACGCGTGACCTCAGCCGATCCCTGTGTTGTGTTGCTGAGGTGCGTTTCCCACCTGACGTCAAAGCGGTCATTTCATTCGCATCAACCCAATACATTTTCTGACTTACGCGGTATCGTAAAATCTGCGACGATATTTTCAAATTTATTTTTAAGGAACAACAGTACGAATTGAGCCCGTAAATGCTCCTTAAATGGTCTAAATGTTCCTTATATCCCTATGAGTCACTAATGTAATTTTCGGATTAAAAAAAAAAAAAAAACGACGACGATTCGGTTCTTATAACTTTTACATGTTTTCAAAGTATTCTACCCCATGATCTATACAGTTCTGAATCCTTCGAAACCATGCATGAAAAGTGGCCAGGTCTGGGATGTAGGCAGAATGAGTGACTAATTGGACATATGACTCCTCCAGCAATCCGGATGTCCGCTTTACAGTGTTTGTGGAAGCGTTGTTGTGATTACGAAGAAAATCCGGGAGATCCGTCTGTAGTCGCCTCTCAGATTTTCTTGACACTTCTGGCAGACAAATTGTCACATACCAATCAGAATTCTGTCTTGAAGAGATACAGTGGTCACATCTCCGCTTTTTTTGAAGAACGTGCTGGTTGACGATCCGTAGATACTTCACTTTTACAGGAGGTTCCTCAACTGGAACGATCCCAGCCATCACTGACGCTTCGATTCTAGAGTATTCATCTCTCTCTCTCTTTTTCTCTCCTTCCCGAAACAACATTTTTTATTGAAAATTAACACAGAAAAATTGACAGTCGCCGTGACCGGGACTCGAACCTGGATCTCCCAGTTGCCAGCTAGGTATGTTAACCATTACACCACCACAGCACGGCCAATTCTCTGTGCACGGAATGTTCCTCTCACCTAGGCTCTAACCCAGCGGAGATTTTCAGTTGGGGAACCTTTCTGTAATTGGGCAGTACGAAAGATTCTTCAACTGAAAATCTCCGCCTCTTGTGGAGTAACAGCCTTGTAACCAGCAATGAGGAGCTGGATTAGAGTCTAGGCGAGAGGAACGTTCCATATACACAAAGAACTGGCCGTTGCTGTGGTGGTGTAGTGATTAGAACACCTAGCTGGCCACTGGGAGATCAGGGTTCGAGTCCCGGTCACGGCAACTGTCAATTTTTGTGTGTTAATTTTTCAACATTTATCATACACAAAGATAATTGTGAAAAGATAATGACTCTTTTATTACAGAAAAAATGTAATGTTAAATATATCATGAAGCAGCAGGGATAAGTTGGAGAATATGTTGAAAACAACGTTATAATTTTAGAATAACCCACAGAGATTTCACCTTCGTAGACAGGTTAGTAGAATATTTAAAATTATTTATCAAATTACTGAGGGTCACACACGTTCTACTTTTTTTTGGTAAATTAAATTTTGAATATTCTCATTTTGTTCTCCCTGTAACGCTTCGTTTGGTGAAGAAAGAGCAAGTTCCATACTGTAATGAAATTTCTGTTTATCACCAACGTCATTATTTCAATATGGCGTTAGTTTAGAAATGAAAAAAAAAAACTGTAAATGATATTCTGCAAATGTTGCCAGTTCGTTCCTAAAAGCATGTTTAAATTTTATGACAAAGTCAGGACATATACACCTGAACAGGCTCGTCAGAAAAAAACAAAAACAAATGGCGGCTGTCTAACATCAGAATGTAGATGATATGAGTGTTGCCAGATACATGTATTAATATTATTTAAAAGTTGATCCCAGTCTCTACCCAGTGACGTGGTGTCAATGCTTAATTTGTTTAATTCCGGTTTGAGTGATTTAATGTAGTAACCTTGAAAAATCATAAGTTCGTTAACATTACTCGAGCGGTGAATAATCCTAGTATTTCCTATTTTATGTTTGGTAGCAAAAATATATTTGGAAAGACCTGACACTACATCGGTTTTTGGATGAATCTCGAAAATGTTTTTTTTTTTTTTAACCGCACAGAAACATTACGTTTAGTCATACCGATATTTATCCTTGCACTCACAGGTTACTTCTTAAACACCTGAACTAAAGATCGGATCTACGTAATATGATTTGAATTTTGTACGTTGTTTTTGAATACTGATAGGTGGTGTTTCAGCTGCAATAATACCATATTTTGCAAATAATTTCCTCAGTTTTTGGGTAATGCTGGGAAAGGTAGGAATGGACACTCACTTATTATCCCTTGTACTAGCTTGTTGGTCATTTTTTTAAATGTGTTGTATTATTGTAGGTTTGTAGCAAAGGGTTCCTTATCACAGTCGTTTATTATACCAATATTAACAATTTATTCTACTTCACTATTTAGGGTCTACCGGGATAGTGCAAACTACAAGGGCTTTTCTGACAAAATTGGCCCAGATATTAAACTTCAGCCTACCAGGTGTGTAAATATGAAACCGGAATTTGTGGATAGATGGCGTTAGCTGTCACTGTGGTTACCGTAAAACTGCGTCCTTGGCGCCACTTGCTTGTTTTGACTGCTGATAACGATTTGCAACTCACAACCAGACGAGTTTCATGTCATAGTGTAGTGTTTAATAGCGTTGAACATGACGCAGTTTGTACCTACAAACTACGATGTGCGCACAGCATTGACTTTTTGTTACCATTTGAAGAAAACTGCTGGAGAATCGCATCGCACGCTTGTCGAAGCTTACGGTGATCATGCTCTTGGTAAGTTACAGTGCTATGCGTGGTTTACAAAATTTAAAAGTGGCGATTTTGACGTGTGAAACGAAGAACGTGGAAGACAATCGAAAAAGTTTGCAGACAGCGAATCGCAAGCTTTGTTGGATGAGGATGACGCTCAAACGCAACAACAACTCGCGGATCAATGAAATGTGACACGAGAAGCAGTTTCCATACGTTTAAAAGCCATGGGCAAGATTCAGAACTGGGAAAATGGGTTCCACATGCATTGACTGAAAGACAGCAGGAAAACTGAAAAACCACTTGTGAAATTCTGCTCGCCAGGTACAAAAGGAAATCATTTCTCCATCGAATTGTGACTGGTGACGAAAAGTGGATCTATTTCGAGAATCCTAAGCGTAAAAGATCATGGGTAACTCCAGGAGAACCGGCGACATCGACTGCAAGACCAAATCGCTATGGACGGAAAACAATGGAACAATCAGAAGGGAGTGATCTATTATGAACTGCTGAAGCCTGGCTAAACCGTTAATACCAAACGTTGCCGACACCAAATGATCAATTTGCATCAAGTTTTGCGTGAAAAACGACCAGAATATGACCAAAGACAACATAAAGTGATTGTGCTTCACGATAATGCACCCTCCCACACAGCAAAACCGGTCAAGGAAACGATTGCGACGTTTGGCTGGAAAATCCTTCCGCATGCGGCTTACTCACCAGACTTGGCGCCTTCCG